>SMSQ01018327.1:0-34403 GCA_019453375.1 Ctenoplectra terminalis
GGCAGTCATGAGATTCCAACAACTGTTCTCCGTAAACTAGAATATTGGTGTTTCGATCGAGAAGTCAAGCCTTAAGGAGCCTGCAAATTTGAGGAATGTCTGCTGCAATTTTCACAGGAACCAGAAGAAGCGTCTCGCAATTGTAGCGCCAAATATCTGTAAAAGAAGAAGGAAAGAAAAGGAAAAAAAATGGTGTAGCCACGTCTGAAAACTTTTCACGGAACAAATCCAGAAGATCGCTATAAAAATCTAACATCTATTTAATGTAACAAAGATCACAGCTTCCAACAGAGTGCGCTGAAAAAACTTGAAGCAGTGGCAAATTACAAACCTTCGTCATCCATCTGATCAAGATGAACACCTAATCTTCGGTTATAAGAATAAAAATTCCGCTTTTGCGAGGCGTTTCGAATAAGATTTACTGATTGAGCATAGTGGCAGAAAGGCCGGCAAAATAGAGTACCCCGGCGGCAGCGGTATGTATGGGGGCGGGACGGGTGGCGGCGGGTATGGGGTCGGTTTGGGACCGGGAGCGGGCCCCTCGCATTACATACCCTCTGCCACGTCCGTCGGATACCAATTGGGTCCACCACCCCCGCCGCCCCCGCCGACTTGTCCGAGCGCCGGAAGTCAGCTGCTGTCTTACGGGTCCAATCTATCGCCCCATCATATGCAACAGACCCATGTGGACGCGCAACAGTCCAAAAGGCGGAGGTAAATTGTGTATTATTGTTTATTTTATTTTTTTAATGAGATTCTTTGTGCAATACGGTTATAACAGAAGAAAAAATCGCAATTTTTTTTTTTTTATCTCTTTTGGATCTTTTTTTTGATCTTGTTTATTTGGGTGGGTTCGAGATATGAGGTGAATGGAATTGTTGATTAATTGGAAATTGGTTTATGGGATTTTTAAGGAAGGTTAGGGTTAGGGCTGTTAGGGTTGTGCTTTGTTTTCATTTTTGAGGGATATACTTTTTATTTTTGTTTTGGAGGAGGTAGTTTTTATTTGTTTTTAGGGGAAGGCTTAATTGGTGGTTATGGAGAGTTTGAAATAGTTATAGAGTAATGGTTTTTTTGTTAAATATCTCGGTAAAGAAGAATAGAATTTTTCAGTCAAGAAAATTGGTGTTTTCTTAAAAAAAGGAACCGCGTGGTTTGCAGTAATCGATACGGAATAGTTATAATTAGCACAAGAAGATGGCCAAGTGAATTCTTGACCTATATGCTTATGAAGCTGCTTTGTTGCAGCCTGCTTTGTGATTTAAAAAATAAAAACGTAGCGTTAAAAAGTAATAAAAAAAATATGGTAGTTTTCCATTAACGTACACTCGAATTCCAAACAAAGAATTCGTATTATATTACAATAATGGTCTGAATCACTTCTATTATATCCTCCAGTCCATGATTCACTGACCAAAACTCCAATTTCAATACAACTCTCTGTCGGACAGAAAGAAACGAAAAATCAAACAATCCACCGATAAATCCATCGAGCTGACAAAAACCAGACCACCGAATACCCTCCGACAAAATTCCGAACCTTCAGAAAGTTCTATTACACCGATCGTACCACAAACACCGACAAGAAACCACCATTAAACTCTTTTACTGCTTGATAACTCATTCCTCTTTCTAATCGACCTGCTATCTCTCCCCACGGTGCTCTCGATTGAAAACACGTGGTCCCGTCAGCTCTCGAACAGGATTTCTAAATTGTAAATGACCATTCTGCATAGTTAACGAGGCAAAGAAAGAAATGAAACGAAAAGAAAAGAAAGAGAGGGATAAAAAGCTGCAACGACAGAGAGACAATAAAAGAATTTCGAGGCTAGGCTGCGTCGTGTTCGGTCTAGTTTCCAGCTTGAATCGTGACCGTTGTTCTCGCAATTGCTTATTGAAATTGAGAGAGGCAAGCGTGTGTTAGCGGTCATGGATTCGCTATTCCCTTAAATCAATAGCCCACGGGGGAAACTTCTTGTGGTTACCGTTCGCCAATTTCTTCTATCGACCCATTACCGCCGCGATTTATGCCAGCTCGATCGTACAATGAGGATTATCGCGAATGTGATCCGGATTTCTAACCGGGATCGTTGTAGGAATTCTCTTCGGCTTTAGGGGAAACCGATTGGGGAGAAATTTGTGTTTTTCGTGGGGGAGGGGGGGGATTTATAGGCTTTTTGTGGACATAATATTTACTAAATCGGGGAAGGTTTAATGAATTTTTAAGATTTTTAGTGGAAAACAATCGAGAGGGAGTTTGGTATTATTTTTTTAAAGACAATTTAGAGATTTGGGAGTTCTTTGTAGGAATAATTTTGTGGAAGTTTAGTGGATTTTTAAGGTATTAGCGAAAATGAATTATGGTGGAGATGGTTATGGAGATTGTAGAGTTTTTTATAGGAATTATTTTTAAAAGTTTTAAAGAAAAGAAATTAGGAAGGAGTTTGGTTTTTATTTTCGAAGAGGAGTTAAAGATTTGGGAATTTCTCGTAGGAATAATTTCTGTAGAAATTTTGGTGGAAAGAGAACTTGTAATTCTTTGTGGGAATAATTTTTTGCGAGATTTCAATGATAAAAATCCAACGATTCGAAGATTCGAAGTTAGAGGGTGAGAATTCACCTAGAATAGCATTCTAGGATTAAAATTGATCAGATCCAGCATTAATCGACCTCGATGATGCAACGACAAACTAAAATTGAGGAAAGAACAATGAAAGATAAGAGGACAAGCTCGATCCAACCGAAAGGAGTGCCTTAATTGGCCAAGTGAACTTTGATACAACCGATGACGAGCGTCGAACAGCAAGAATGTCGAGTTTTTCACGAGATTTAACACGTATCGTGTTATCAGTGACAAAACAATTCCGACGTATCGGTAATAATTTCGCCTGGTTCTGCGATTGGTCGAGAACGGTAGCGGAACGCTACCTTTGAATCGAGATAGCTCGATTATCTGCAAAATTCGCGTAAAAACAGCGTGGATAGTCGTAAAACCTCTTTACCGCCACCACGTGGACGGAAACGCGAATATCGCGGACTCTAAAGAGTACATTGTGCCAATAATATGTTTCTTTGCCATTTTTATCATACCATAATTACCCTTGATTCGTTTTACGATAGAGAATTTTAGGTTTCAATTTTTTTTTTGGACAACTGTAGGGTTTTTACATGGAAAAATAATTTGAGAAAGATACGGGACTTTCAGTTGTTTGTTTTCTTTCAAGTTTTCTTTCGTTTCGATTTTATTAAGAAGTTGGTAAACATTGTGTGTAATATTTATTAAAAGTATCGCTCAAATAAATTTCCAACGAAAACAGCAAGCAGCAGCAAAAAATATGTGTCGATAAAATATTTTAAAGCGGTGTTAATCACTACTCTTCGGTATCTTTGATACGTAAAACACTAAACAGTCGACTGTTTAAAAAAAATACTCTTCATATTTTTTCTTTTATTTTACAAATTTTTTACTTCACGTTTTCTAAATATCTTCATATAATAATTAATCCATCGCCGCTTTTGCGACAAATCTTCATCAATTTTTATTCCACGAAGGTGGCCAAAAAAATAAAGACTAATAAATCTTTCATTAAAATTTATTGTCAAAAATACAAATCTATTTGAATTAGTCAAAATTTAATTAAAATTGTTTCATCGCTTTGAGTAAAAATAATTTAAGAAATTTAGAACTTTTCCATAAGAATAAAGCTAGATCGTTGGTTCCTTTAATAACCATAAGTTCAATTTCTCTTTTTTTTTTTCCCTTAATGCACGTGACCATCGTCCAATTCACATTAGAATGTCGAGTATTATCTGTTGCCCGTGTACAGACTGTTATTACAAGATCGGCAACTTTTTTCACTGAAATCCAAAACACGTCGACGGGACGGATTATAAATAATGTCACGTTTTGGCGGAAGTAAATTGCTTCATTATTGTACAACGTCTTGCGTAACCATCGACGAACTTCATTATATATACAAAAGGACTGAAAAACGATTGTGCGTACGACTTCCTCATACTTTGGCCACGATACTGTCACGGGGTTATAATGTTTATTGCGTGACTGTTTTTCAATCAACACGATATCGTTCTTACGAGCATTCGTTTCTCTGAAATCTTCCTTCGAATAAATTCAATTCAAATAGAATCTTCATTTTCAAAGCAATAGAAAAAAAAATAACTTACATACGCAACAATCGTCGGTTCGTAAAATATTTTTATTTCAATTTTTTGCGATAAAAATAAAAATTCAACGGAAGATTATGAAAAAATGGGAATTTTACTTGAAACTCAACAATCCATTTTGCTAGTGAAAGAGTAAACAAAGAATACAATTAAATTAGGAAATTGCAAATACACTAGCCCCTAGAAAACCACCCCGTCTCTGAAAAAATTATCTTCAAACCTCCTAAATTGACTAGCAACAAAAATTACATGCTTTTAAAGAAGTAAAAATTCTCAAGTCTACTGGACAAATAAAGGTTTACCAATTGCAAATCTCTTAACACCCCTAAATAGGGTAGAAAAATATTTGAATAAAAAAACAAGGTTTCTATATTAATACCAGGGTAGAAATGAAGAATAATAAATCTTCTAAATAATAAAAATGAAGAAAAATCTTTATCAACATAACTCCTTTAATTTTCTTCGAACAAACCCTTGTTCTAATAAAAAATGATCCCTCGACACCAATTCACACTTCTAATAAACACGCACAAGCGAAAGAAGTACAAATCATATAACCATTTAATCCCAAAAAGTGTTAACACTCTGTACACAAAAAATCCAATCAGATATTTTCCCATTTTCTAAAATATCAGTAGAAAGATATATCGAGATAGGATCATAGTTACGATCATCAAAAGTCATTAGCTACTCCGATTTAACACTAGAACTACCGAGGTGGTAAAAATGACTCGTTTGCAATTTCTCGTGTAAATTCTATAAATTTCTAACGATGCATTTTTAAGAATCAATTGTGACTTTCTATAACGAATACGAATAAACATTTGTTTCCTTTGCATTTTATATCTTTCTCAATTAGTTATAATTTTTAATTCTTCGGTTGAAATAGGTACGCTTTAATCGTCGGTAGTTTTAGTGTTAACAATCTTTTAGAAACACCGCAATAAGATGAGCGAAAGGAACATAAAATTCCTTTATTGGTAAAAAATGGCCCCCTAAGATCGGCGCGAGGACAGGCATTTCTACGATCGCGTAAAAACTCGATCTATCGAAAGGGCAGCCATAGCCGGTGGCACAGCCGCGAAAGGGACTTTTTTCCCACCCTCCACCACCGCCTCCACCAACCTCGACTCGGTTTTTCTTTTGCACGCCCATTATGTTCGCCGGTTTATTCTCACTTTCGTCGAATCCGACCGAGTCACGCTCCATCGACTTCTTCTTCCTCCATATTCTTCTTCTTCTTCGTCAACCCTGGTCCAGGACATTCTTACGGTTCCCTGCGTCACGAACGAATCTTTTCGTAGCCTTGACGATATAACAGTCGGAGATCTGGGACCGTTTTTACCAAAGGATTGTAATACAGTGGAACCTTTAGTGGGGTAGACCGTGGCGAATAGTATAATTTTCTGTTCGATAGAGAAAAGATGATAGGAAAAATTTGGAAAGCTAACTTTTTATTAGAAATTCGATACACCTTTAATTGGAAACGGTTATGATAAAACAATTTTTTTTAACTCGACAAGTCCATTGACTGAATTTTTGTTTTGTTCCGATTCGTTCCGCGTGTACTGCACGGAGTAGAAATTACAAAACAGATTAAAAATATTCATGGACTTTTTAAAGAATAAATATATTGTATCAACTTATATTTCCATGAACGAAGCTTCGATTTTGATCGAAAAATCAGCGAGTAATTAAATGAAAAGTAAATTGAGCTGTGTACAAGGTGGTAGTTACTGGATTAAGTTATTAAATAAAATTTGCTTCGACTCTTATGGTACTTAAGAAGAAGTCCGCGTCGGGAATTCAATTAACGTGCGTTGAACGCGGGAACCATTTATGTTTCTAACGCAATGATTTTGTTGAACGAGCTTGCTCGTGTGAAGATGCGTGTCGATACACGTTGTATGACATAAATATGCATTACGCGATGCGTTTAGCGAGCGTTACTAATAAGCCGTTAATTATGAACGAAAATAATAGGCGCGACCGCCTTAATCTCGAAACACACTTTCCTCGTCGTCTGTCCATCCGGTTCAACGACTCTTTCCTAGAAAAATTTCTTTTGTAATGATATTAAATGTGGAGGAATTATCGATTAGAGGGAGCTATAAATTATTTTTGATTTACAATAATATCGGATCGAAGGAAAATTATTACAGAGCTTGAAAATATTAATAAAATCATATATAGTCGTATATTTATTTTTTCTTTTGCTGTAATATTAAATATAGGAAAAATTATCGTAGAGTTCGGAACTATGAAAAGTAATTATTTCATTTCTTTCGTATAAACTCATTAAATTAATATACTATAATTTTATTTTTAATAAAAAAAGGATTGGTATTCAGAAAAATAGTTGTTTCGTTAGATTCGGTTTTTTGCAAAATTTTATTACAATTACACAATAATTCACGATTCTACAAATATTTTTCTTCACAAAACTCGACAAACATCTGAGAAAAAAAAGATGTAGTGAAAAGTTAAGAGTAAAACGATCGTTTAGCATATTCAGGTATAGCGTTCTGAAAACGGCTGGTTAGAATGAAGAATTCCCTGTGGCTGGGACATTACGTAACATAATGATCTGGTAATCGGTCCCGAGAATTCGCGAACGGCCGCAAATCTCTGCTACGTGATGAATTCCGCGAGCACCGGGTTTTGTTTGGTCGACGCGTACTACGTTAAGCTGGTTGGCATTAGGCGAACAGCTCGTGGCTACGATCGGCGCAGCTTGTGTTTCCTGTACCGTATTTAACCAAATCGTTTTCCTTTTGATAGCACTCGATAACAAAATTATTCGACAATTTTGTTTTTATCATATTTTTTTCAGTATTTTAACAGCAATTTAATTTTTTCTTCGACAGCAAAACTATCGACGATTCAATTATAATTTCGAGGGATGAAATGTTAGCTTTTTTTAATAATATATTGAATACAATGATAATAATAATATTTATTGCTGGGTCCATGCAAAGAATATGGCTTTGGATACAGCATTATTAACCCCGATAAGGCCTTCGAGTTTCATTTGCCTCAATTATACTCGAATTTCTTTAAAAATATTTTCTAATTTTGGGAAAAGTAAATCTTTAATATACAATTAGGAAATTATTTAAGAAAGCTGAAAAAATTACAAAGTTAATTACAAATTTAACTTCCATACGTCCGGATAGCTGTCGCGTTGTAGATTACTTATTTTTCACCTCTAGGTTCCATTCGCTAATTAAAAATTTTGATTCAAGTACATTGAATATTTTAAATATTAATATCGGAAATTCCTACGTGTTTACTTTACTAAATAAAATTAGTAAATTTACACCACGCTAATTCTTCTCTCTCTCTCAAAAAAAAAATAAATAAATAGTCCATCACTCCCCAACTTATCTATCTATTTGTACCAAATAGGATCGAAAGATTGGACGACGAACGAGGATAAAAAAAATTGCGCACACACCTTTAAAAACGCCTCCGATCGTTCTTAAACATCAGTTAATGCCGAAGAGAAACAAATTAAAGGGGAGAAAAAGTCGGTCATAGTCGATGAAGCAGTTACACGGTGCATGAACAGGGGTAGCAAACGTTCCGCCGGCAATTAACCGGATCTCCCTTTTATTTCCTCTTCCTTTTTGCATTTTGGTCGCGTGACTTTACGCTCGAGGCGAAGCCCCTTCGTGGGTCCGAAACAACAATAAGGGTTTCCTCAGCCGTGAGAATGTTCGAGCTCCTCTCCGTCGTTTTCGTTTCATTCTAGCGTGAAACTTACTCGATTCTCGGCCAGTCATTGTACCTTTTGTCGCGATCGAGCCGTGAACGAGCTGGAATTTCTGGCAACCGATGAAAACTCACCCCCCACGCGCACACGTGTTCCACTTATTTCCATTTTTTTTTTTCCTTTCTTTTTCCCCTCCCTTTTTCTTTTCGCGTAATTCTATTGTTACTCGAGGTAATTCCATTCGTCGAACCGTTTCGCGACTAACGAACCGGAACCTTCCAGATAAATTGCTCCATTTTTGCTGTGTTGCTATGCAAAAAAGTCTCGAGGAGACTGTTAATTCGTTTTCGTAGAGGAAGATAAAAAAGATATAAAGAGTGATTGGTTCATTGATTTCGAGGGGGAGGGTTTTTGTCGTGAAATGGAGCAACAGGTTACGAAAGTTGGATCGGTTTGATTGAGTGTGAACAGTTTTTTTATTTAGTGGATGATTGTTCGAGGAAATTGGGTGATTTCAGTGATTTGAATTTTTTTTTTTCAGGTAGAATTATTATTTAAGATAATTTGAGGGATCTTTGAAGTTTCTTTATTTGAATTGAGGTATTATTATTGTATAGGTGATTGTTCGGTTCAATTTTACTTTGGAAATTGGTTTCGTTTAAAACCTGGAAATTTTTTTAAGCGTCTAGAGAATAAGTAGATTCTTGTTTTTTAATTTTTTCCGATGTCGAAGAGTTAGGAAACCAAGCAACCATTATTAAACTCCATAAGTAATTCTATTGGAAATATCTTTTTTATAGCAATCCTAAATTAAGACACGTTGACACCATAATAATCTATAACGATACAGCTTTCAGTCCCAACCTATTTCTATTTTTTTTATTTACTTCTAACACGTTAAGCGCTCTGTCAATCCCCGCGAACGGACGCTGAATGTTTTACTTAAACGTCGCTAGTTTTCAAAAATCAACAGTATAAATTAAAAAAAAAATCAATGTGTGTTACTAAAATGTGTAACAAAAAATACGACTCTCCATCGCAACCTTTTACAACATTCTTCCTAAATTCTTCGCTATTTTTTTTACCAAATATCTTTGAATTCGTATCGTAGAATATAATCTCCTCAAAATTCGACCAAAACCGCCGCAGCACTTAACGTCTTAATAAAAACCAGTAATCCACAGTGCAGGAATGCCATCTTCTCAAGAATTAATCTTCCGTGACCATAATTTTGTTTTCTTCCGACAGTAAAACTCGCAATTGATCGCTTACAACTTTCTTGCTCCAATCTGGATGAATAAAATTAAAAATGTTAAATCCACCGGAAAGAGGGGGCTAGATTTCAAGCGAGCCTAATCGAACGACCAACGTGGTCGCCCAAGCTTGCTCCGTGGAATCACCAGCGATCGTTGGTCGCGGAAAACTCGGTGCAAGAAGTGGCGCGCAAGAAGAGGGTCGGTAGGAGCGATCGAGGAGGCGGTGACCAATAAGGTCGGCGGAGAACGGATAAGAGTCCCGGACACGGAGAACGATGGACCGCCTCCCGGGCCAGGGGAACGGGCCCGCCAATAGCTTCGTTCTTTCCTTTTAATATGCGAACACTCACCACGGCTCGATCGCCGCTCTCCTAATGAAAAAACTCGCACTACCTACTGGCTAGGTGTTAGATTCCTGGTCAACGTCGCCGGACGTTTCTCCTCGCCTCTATCCGGCCTCCCTTGTCCTCCATTCTCGTCGATTCTGCATTGCTCGCTTCTTCTAGCTCCCTTTAGGTTATTGCTTCCTCGTGGTGGACGTATGGGGTGCTTGAGGCTAAGGGGATACCGACTGGTTGAACCAATTTTAAGTTTTAGATTTTCTTTTTTTAAATTGTACGAATAAAATTATTATGTGTCGTAGGGCATAGCTGTTTCATTAAAATTATAAGAGTTGAGTTGATTTGATGATAGGTTAATTATTATATAGTGTTTTGTGGTTAATATTTTTTAATGTTTCTTTAACACTTCTCGAGATGGTTAACCAATTTTAATATTGAGGGTAGGTTGACTGTGGCTGTAGATGATTAAAAAAAAGTTATGGATAATTTAGGTTAATGATCATGAGATGGTACAGTATCGGAAGAAGTATTTTATTAGCAAATATTGAATATTTTTTCTTATGTGGAGTATATTTTAGTCGGTTGTTCTGGAGAATTTTTTTTTTTTTTTTTTGGGAGAGTGTTCCTTTAAAGGTGGAGTTGGTGAGGGTATGAGAATAGTGTCTTCAGTTCTTTTAGAGTTTTCGGTGGATTTTTGGGAGATTAGTTTAGTATTGGAGATTTAATTACTGTTTGATGTGTTGGCTGAGAGTTTGAAAGATGCTAGCGGAAGGGTTGAAAAGTTTGAGGCGGTTAAGTCGTGTATGATGGAGATATTTAATATTGGTCTTAAGAAAGTTTATAGAATATCAAAGGATTTAATAAACATGAGTTTCCTTCTTAATTTTTTCCTCGATAACGTGTAACAGTTGGATGGTACCAGGGGGTGGAATTGTAGGTGGAGTCCAGTTAGCAAATCTGCAATGGTGCACAATTTTTCTTCCAATTGTGGCTATTGAAGGGGAACAAATCTTTTTATTATTGTTTCTTCGGGGAATTTATCAGTGTTTCGTTTCAAGATTTAAAAATCGTGCAGGAAAGGGTTAATTAGGGAAACTCGATACTCGGATGGGTTTTCAACCCCCTTCTCGTGTATTTGTTAAGGTTCTGTTGCGGCAGAAAAATTTCTTCCACTTTTTTCTCTTTTACTTATCCTTGAAAGAAACTTACCCCCATGGGACCACTATGTTTGCGTGGCCCTGTACCCAGATCACCTCTCTGTCCAAAGTACACAGCCTGGCTGTAGATACTGTGCGAGTGTCGGACGTACTACGGTAAGGAGCCTAGGTGGATGTAGCACACGGGGACGTAGAGGAATGGCGAACGTAAATGTACGAGGACGATCGCAGACAACGAGCAGAAAAGGGGGAGGAATAGGGGGGTCAAAGTCGTGACTCCGGTGTCGAGTTGGAAAAATGCAAAAAGGCGCCACTGTAACCTGAACAGAGGCCACCGTATCACGTGACTCGTCTTCATTTTTTTTTCCTTTCTTTTTCATCCGATTATTTCGAGATTTTGTAAATTTCATTTTTGTAAATTATTCAAATGGTCTTCGAAATGGAAATTCCATAGTGGAAACGGAGAACTCGGAAGTGAGGGAAGATAGAAGTTGAAATGAAAAATGATTTTTAGAATTGAGAAAAATTGCGATCGAGGGAAAATGAAATCGGAAATGAAAAATGGTACTTTAAAATTAAGGAAAAATCGGAATCCAGGGAAAATTAGGATTCGAAATAGGCACGAGGGTTAATTAAATTTAATTAAATTTAAAACAGCAATTTTACATCCACTAACCCATTACATGTGTTGACAATGGATCACCATAGGGTTAACCCTCTGTAACCACAATTTTATTTATTTATCACAGAAAAAACTATAGTTAGTTAAAGTTTTTTGCTTTAATTTGAAATCGAGGAATTGATAATACAATATAAAAAAAAAAAAAAAAAAAAATACAGACACANTGTTTCATTAAAATTATAAGAGTTGAATTGATTTGATGATAGGTTAATTATTATATAGTGTTTTGTGGTTAATATNTCCTTATACGCAGGATAATGGCCGATGAGGGAGCGTGCTGTTGCCAGATTAACGAAGCTATTTGTTGTTTTTGTCGTGCGCTGCTGGGATGAGATTCGCGTGTTGGCAAGCTCGTTAAGAAGCTCGATGTTTTGTGTAAAGAGGTTTTTGCGCGATTGGGTAATCGTATAGTATAATCCGGCAGAAATAGAAATAGATAAAAGGTAGATTCGAAAGTTATAAAGTTATAATCTTAATCTGAGTTCTTTAAAATAGAGCGCATTCGGTTGAAACTGTTTTATACGTTGGAAGCTTAAAATTTGTGTGGAAAAATTTAGATTCCATTTATTTGGTTCGTTCTTTAATATTGAATAATGAGAAGGGTAAACGAAAAGCGAAGATGAGATAAACAATTTTTTTGGATAGGTTAAATAAAAATATAAAAGCAAATAGAGATGAAATAAAAAGGTAAAATGAGTAGAAGATTGAGACTTAATAATTGTGAAAGGAGAATAAGAAAAAAAATGAAAAATAAGAAAGACGAGGGAAATTAAAAAGAAGTTGGTACAACAGCGGTAAGTTGCATTCGTGTACAAACAAGCAAGGGTTGAAAACGCAGTAATTCCTGATTTCTACCATAGATCTAGCGTTACCCGGCTTCCGATGATTTACTATCCAGATAAAGAAGATAAAAATCGGGAATCGAGGCTCCATTCCCACGGCGTTCGCGGCTACAAATTATCGAATGCTCCGAGATCCTAGAAATACGGAGATTTGTGATCTGACTGTAAAATCTACACGTGCGCGCTCCCTCCTCTGAATCACTAGACACTTTCACCGTGTTCTACGATCGATATCCAAAATGTCGCCGCTACAACTTCCAACACATCGTTCGAATCGCTCCAACAATTAAAACAGTAATAAAAAAGAATTACCAAAAATGGCTATCGACCAGATAATAATTAACATTTACTTTATAGTCACTTAACGGCACTATCTTTTTTTCCTGTACAGACACCGGTATCCTCGTCTCTTTTCCCGTAAATAAATTCTGTAATTAAAAATCCATTCATACGCGTTCCACTATCGTAAATTTCCTTCTATTTTTCAATTATCATAGGGACAAAAATAAATGAAAATTAAATTTAAAAAAAGTATCAAAAATAGATGTAACATTTTACCATTTAAGACCACCAAAAATTTTGCACGCACCTGACATCTAACTCAGCTAATTCTTCAAAAAGAAAAGTCCGCTTCGACTCGCCCGAACGCCCACCCCTTCATCCCCTACCAGGACTCACAAATCCCTCTCGATCTCCGCCAGACATCCCATCAACGTCTCAATGAGGCCCAAAATCCCCCTCGGTGTCAGTTCCCAAAAAGCAGCCGGCTCGTACGGTGGCCGAGACCGGGTCCATGTCCTGGGACATCGCGTTCCCTGCCTACCAAGCATGCATACGTATCTGTTAAGTCGACATAATACCGCTGGGCCGCATCATTATGTACTCCATAAGTCTCCGGGCCCTATCGTCTCTCCTCGTCTCGCTGTGCCCGACTCTGAGGCAAAAAGGAGACCAGAAAAAGAGGTTCGAAGCAGTCGGACGCAGGGAGAGAGGGAGAGAGAAAGAGCAGAGAAAAGGAAGGAGGGGTAGAGGGAGGACGGAATATGGGGCCTTCTCGTTGTACCCGGATACACTGGCCGCGGGCCCTACACCACCCCCACCCCACACTCCAGGACCCACGGACGGCGTGGTGGGAGGCAGATGCTGGCTGTAGCTCTGGCGTTCACCAGAGCAAAGAAAGAGAAAAAGAACGGGGGTGGGGGCAACATCGAAGAAGGGGATCCCAGTTTTTCGCTCAGGGTCAGAGGCGTACATCAGCCGAGCGCGCGCGAGCGCACGAGCCCGGTGTAATAGACTGACGATCGGGCCGGGTTTCTATGTGCACCACCGCGGCCAATGAGAGCATAATTTTCTATCCTGTGCTTAATGCGGCCCCCTAGATCGAGGGAACGCGGACGACGAGGGGTAACTAGACGTCGATGACGCTTTTCTTTCCTCCTTCGCGAGACATCTTTCAGTTTCGTGGAGTTTTTAATATTATTGATTGGTTGAGTTTTGTTGTTTTTTTTTTTTAATTGTTATTGTTATTGTGAAATGGGATTGTTTGAGGGGAAGTTTGTGCTTTCGAGAAAGATTAGTACGATTCTGGTAAATGACGACTTCCTGAATCTTTTTTGTTCTTCTTTTTTTCTTTTCTTTTTTTTGNGTTGTTTTTTTTTTTTAATTGTTATTGTTATTGTGAAATGGGATTGTTTGAGGGGAAGTTTGTGCTTTCGAGAAAGATTAGTACGATTCTGGTAAATGACGACTTCCTGAATCTTTTTTGTTCTTCTTTTTTTCTTTTCTTTTTTTTGGTTGGTTGTTTGGTACTTTTAAAGGGCGACTCTTTGAGGAGAGACTTGCTTTTTTATGGAAGATTGAACTATGAGTGGAGCTTAGGTATAACTGATCGATAATGGATGATCTTATGTTTTTTTTCTATTCTTTTTGCTGGTTTTTTTTCAAGATTGTTTGAGAAGGATCTTGTACTTTTTAGTAAGATTGAACTACGACGGCCAGGAAGGGAGCTTAGGTATGGCGGGTCAATAACGGGTGATGACTTCCTTCCAGAGTTTGGTGTTGCATATTGATCACTTTGTTAGGATTTATATTTCATTTTTATTAAAAATTTTTTCCTCTGACTTTCATCGATAACCCTTGGTGATCCAAGTCCTATTTCACTTTTTATCGCACCTAGTTAATTCTTCTCCATTCACAGTTCATTAACACTGTAATCACCGAACCGATCAATATTATTAGTTTGCAGTTTCTCATATAAATTCTATAAATTCACAACCATCAATTTTTCAATAATCCCAGTGTTAACTTCCAATAAATTAAATTTAAATAGAGAGGAGCTTGATTTACTGCCAAAAATAATACGTGGAGCCAAGAGGAAATAAAGAAAGGCATTAATTAGAATAAAATTCATATCGAAATCCATATTTATCCTTCGCACTCGACCACGTGAACACGGCCTCGTCCTCGCTGAGCTTGACGTTATAGAGAGCAGGGTACACCCGTGAATATTGCATGAGTCTTCTCTATTCGCGCTTACTGTTACACGAACGCTCCAGATTTGGGGAAGTTGGATAGGCGACGGCCAATTTTGTAAAGCCTCGCGTCGCGTTTGGTAATCCGGAAGTGATTACACTACGGCGTATCGGCGACGCGACATTTATTCGCAACGTTCATAGAATATCCGATCGGCCGAACGGCAGATGGACCTCGGCTCGCGAAACGAAGGTCGATCGAGGAACAGTTTTTCGCGTGGCTTTTTGCGCAACGATTCTTTCGTGTCGATTAATTGTGGCGGATGTCGTCATGTGCCATTTGTATTTCGTTATTTTATTTTTTTTTTTAACTTTGTTAAATATTGTTCGTATCTTTTGATGTTTTAATATTATGTCATCCGAGTGACGACATTTTACAATGATTTATATTTAACCTTTTTAGCTTCTTTACTTATAAAATTAATAGAATAAATTTTTTATGAGATTTTGATCATAGGGGAGTCATCTCACCCCTCAAGTCATTTTCTTTTGTAATTATTATATAAAAATAGAGAAAATTAAAAAAAAATAGAGTCATCAGGTTCCAAATATTATTTTCTATTACAAAAGTCTATCTGTGGTGTAAATTAATAATTTACTTTAAAGAGTTATTAATATTTTCATGCATAGACTAAGAATTTATTATGATAAATTTTTTAACAAAGAATTTTTGATTAAAGAAGAAAAATTCTTCCAAGAATTTATCAAATATTAATTTATTATAATAATTTTATATTGAATTTCTGTGATTATATCATCCTATAAATGTATTTCATTTAATTATATTTTGATCGTGATTTTAAACCAATAACCGTACCTCTAATTAGATATATTTTTTTAATAATTACAAACGCTTGTATGTTCGCAGATCCGACGAGGATGATCCAGCGGGGGTAACGAGCGGGTGTAAATATAAAAGGTTGGAGATCGAGAATGTACAGGACAAAGAAAGATTTGCGAGGTGAGTGTCAGGCTCGACGTAACGTGCTTGCTCTTCGTCTTACGATAAATGAGAGAGGTCGGTGAACGGGTTAAACGTCCCCTTTTTTTTGTCGGAAAAATGCGTCCTTTCTGAGTCCGGGGATTTTTGTGAAAAGGGTAATTTGCATACTGGACAGTGGAGAACTTGTTCTCTGAAAAGTTTCGAGTAGAACTCCGGCGATGAGTAGAAGATTTGTTTGAAGCTTTTAAACCACTTTGAGGCAAAATATAATAGTGTCTACAGCTTTGAATATTATTATAGAAAGTTTTAAAAACCGCATCCAGGGATTTTGATTAAATACACGTTAACATATTACCAATTAAACACAAGTAGAATTTGTTCAGATATTTTTTAAAACACTTTTAAGAAATCTTGTATCATGGAAACACAAAGTCTCAACACAAAAGTATAGTATTACAAAATAAAAAGAAATGCAATTTAAATTATTCCGAATAGAATAAGAAATCATGGAAACACAAAGTCTCACCAGAAAAGTATAGTATTACAAAAATTATAAAAAAATGCAATTTAAATTATTCCGAATAGAATAAGAAATCATGGAAACACAAAGTCTCACCAGAAAAGTATAGTATTACAAAAATTATAAAAAAATGCAATTTAAATTATTCCGAATAGAATAAGAAATCATGGAAACACAAAGTCTCACCAGAAAAGTATAGTATTACAAAAATTATAAAAAAATGCAATTTAAATTATTCCGAATAGAATAAGAAATCATGGAAACACAAAGTCTCACCAGAAAAGTATAGTATTACAAAAATTATAAAAAAATGCAATTTAAATTATTCCGAATAGAATAAGAAATCATGGAAACACAAAGTCTCACCAGAAAAGTATAGTATTACAAAAATTATAAAAAAATGCAATTTAAATTATTCCGAATAGAATAAGAAATCATGGAAACACAAAGTCTCACCAGAAAAGTATAGTATTACAAAAATTATAAAAAAATGCAATTTAAATTATTCCGAATAGAATAAGAAATCATGGAAACACAAAGTCTCACCAGAAAAGTATAGTATTACAAAAATTATAAAAAAATGCAATTTAAATTATTCCGAATAGTTAAGAATATAAGTAACACCTTTAAACCTGAGCCCAAAATAACAAACCACCATCGCGTGTCTCAAATCTCTCACACAGGTCTCCCATCGATCTCCTTAAAACCCGCAAAAAAATTTACCCAAAATTTTCAAATACCGTTCAACATCCTCGTCTTCCAGCTAGAACCACGAAAAATAAGATTGCGCTTAAAAACAATCGCGCATATTGTTAAAAAATTCGAAAGAAGTCCTGCTGTCCGCGTTTCTTTGGTCTCTCAAGAAGCAAAGCGAAAGAAAGGTACAACAGAGTCTCCTTCCTGATAGCCACGGTGGAGACGTCATTGTTAATTCGTCTCACGAAATCCGTGGGCCAATATGTTCCACGGGTACACCCTGTACATGGCCGGCCAAGTACGAAGATACATACATACCTACATGATACCCGCCAATGTGAGTCGATAGCGGAATGGGAAGCCCTCCAGGTTGCTCCAGCGTGGGAACACGGGCCACTTATACGTGCACACCGTTCGCATAAGTCCCGTCCGCGGCGAAGACACCGAGGATCTCGATCTCGCGACGCGATAGCAGCGTTGACACGTAGGGATACGCGAAATGATATACGGCGAGCGATGGGTATTATGCCGAACTATTCGAAAGTAGGAGTGCGGTTGGTTTAGAGAGGAATAGGTTGGGTTTCCGATGGGGTTGTGGTGGGATTTTGTCGAGGAGATCGGTTGGTGCGAATGGATGTGGGTTGTGCTGGGTGTGAAAGAGAATGGATTTAGGTTTGTGTATTTTTAAGCAAAAATAAGTAGGTTTTGATAGAGTTCCAACGATGGAGATGGTTATAATGAGTATATTTAAGTTACGATGGGGGTGGAAGAAATTTTTGTCGNAGTTTTGATAGTTATAACGATGGAGATGGTTGTAATGAATATATTTAAGTCACGATGGGGGTGGAAGAAATTTTTGTCGTGGAGAATGGTTGGCGAGGGTAGATGTGGATTTTGTTGGCTGTAAAAGAGAATGGATTTATGTTTGTGTGTTTTTGAAGAGAGATAAGTAGGTTTTGATAGAGTTCTAACGATGGAGATGGTTGTAATGAATACATTTAAGTCACGATAGGGGTGGAAGAAATTTTTGTCGTGGAGAATGGTTGGTGCGAATGGATGTGGGTTGTGTCGGGTGTGAAAGAGAATGGTTTAGGTTTGTGTGTTTTTGCAGAGGGATAAGTAGGTTTTGGTAGAGTTCTAACGATGAGGGTGATTGTAGTGAATATATTTAAGTTGGGATGAGGGTAGGAGAGATTTGGAGTTGTTTATGATTTTTTGGAGAGAAATAATTGGATTTTGGCGAAATTTTAAGGATAAATTTGGTTGCAGTGAATAAATTTAAGTTGTGATGAAACTAGAGGAAATTTTTTGATACAGAATTCTTAGTAAGGATGGATATGAGTTACGGTAGGCCGTGGAAAAAAATGGATTTAGATTTGTGGATTTTTAGAGAGAAGTAAGTGGATTCTGGTAAGATCCTGGAGTTGAAAATTGATTAACGTAAATCAATTTAGATTATGATGAAAGTAGAACAAATCCACGTGTCTTTCAAACTCCGTAAAGAATAAATAAAATACCCATCCCTAAAACGAAAGAAGGAAAAAGGAAAGAAAAAAATACAAAGCACCACCCACAACGTTACCACTACTAAAGAAGACATCATGCTCCTCCTCGAAACAACTCGAAGCAGCATCACCATCGCAATTCCCGATCCAAGGGTATACTCGCGGTGGACAGAGAGCCTGCAACCAGGTATTTGCGTCGGCCGCTGTATTTTACATTCGCCCCGGCACAGGGAAAAATAGAGGGAGTGCTGATTGCAGCCACGGCCACCGTACGTACGCGTTTCATGGAAAAGTTGTTGGCGGCGGCGATGTCGCGAACGCTCGGGAACCTCACTTTTAACGTAATAACGCAATTACCGCCTCCCGCCGCAAGGCTCGCAACCCTCTTATCCTCCTTCTCCCGCTGGAATAGCCCGATTCACCTCTTCCGCGCCATTTTCTTCCTTTCCTCCGCGATTCCGTGCAGTTTTCGGCGTCAAAATCGCTGCAATGGCCGCGATAAACCGTAAAGTTGACGATGAAACTGTTTTATTGAAAACTGTCGAATCATTCAAAGGCACGATGATAAATTTAGTATTTTTGTAAATAGGGGATGTAAACTACTGGTACTTGGCTCTGGTAAATTAATTTACCAAATTAGGTAAATTATATTATATTTTTACGTAAAAATAATAAAAGTTATGGTTTAGGGTGTAATTTCAGTGAAAACCACGAACGCGATACGATCACCTATAATGTGCACGGATAGTAAAGAAATATTCGAACGATAAAGAAAAATTGAGATTCGATGATTGGAAATGATTTTCGAGCTGGTTAGAGTCATTAGATTCTTACGATCTTCCATTATCCGTAATGTCGGGTTCGTTCTCGTCAAGCATAACGGAATTATGGGACAGTCTGCTCGTACAGTTAATGGCGATCAATGACAAGACAAACAAATACTTGACGTCGAACAATACGTTAAAAAAACTACCATTAACCTAATAACAATTTCTCTTTCGAGTTACAGTATTCTAAAAATTATTTTACTCTTTTTAAGAAGACAATTAAAAATACCAGCCAGTGAAGAAATTAAATAAGGCCAGATTAACTGAAACCTGAATAAAATAAATCAATTAATTTCTTTTTCGTTTAATATCAATTTTTGTATCTGTCTTAATTCGTGTTAATTTAGTTTGCTGATAATGGAAAGGTATAAAAAATTGATTATACGTATACAGAGTTAAAAAAGAGCATATTGAAAGCATTATTGGTCAACTTATGGTTGCGCGGCAGTAAACTTGGGGCACAGGAAAATTTATCGTTCGGTACTCGCTGAGATTATAACATCTTCCTTCGGGAATGATTTAAAAGGCACTCAACGGGTCGCGTATTCGACACGAAATTGCCCATTCCGGCGTTCTATTATTTTATGGGCCGGTTTATGCGCCGTTCGGATTATACGGAACGTATGCAACAGTTGGCGACACTTTTCTTAACCGATATTACCGGACAAAGCGACTTAACTGGCTTTCATAAATCATCTTCGTATCGAAAGACGAAAACGTATTTAAGAGAATCATTTTCATTGATCCACTGTGTATACTGCCCGGTAAAGAGATTAAGGAAACTTTAATTATAACAAGTTAGACGTTGAAGCTTTGTTTATCAACGGTAAAAAATAATTACGTTGCTCATAACGTTCCATTTTGCGAGCAGATAACATTCTCGTTGAACCGTGACACTCGTATCTCTGTAACCAACAGATTTCGCCTAATTTTAGACTCGGAATTAGAAGAAAACTTAGTTTAAAGTATGAAATTACGAGTAAAAATGTAGCTTGTTGAAAGTGTTTCTAAAATATTAATACAGCGAATGAATAATTAACGCCATTTCATGCGTGAGAGTCAACTCTGCTCTTCTGAATTTTTTATTAGACCTATAAGGTACACAATTTTAATCATACAGATGAGGAGAACAACAGAGTTAAGAAACAGGAACCGCGCGCACAAAAATGAATTTGATCGAATTTATAGGGAATAGAAGATAAAAAAAGAAAGTGTATGTATATCGATCGATTTTCCTTGAAACGAGCATCTGGCTCATTGTCATACGGAATATTAAGATTTGGCATAAATCAATCGGCGTCGGTGGCTCGTTAGCATACGTCCGCGACACGAATATATTTGATAACGAATAGTATCGCATTAAACGGTCCTCGATCGATTCATAATTCATTTCATTGTTCCAGTGGTAGAGAGTCTATAAGTTCTATCGACACGCCAACGGACATGGTCGTTAGACGAATCCATAATTCACGGTGCAGACGTTGTCATTTATAGGATTGCCTGGTAATACCGAGCGTATCGATGATGACTCGAAACGATCTCCTCGCGATCTCCTTTCTCATGTGTGTACATGTAAGTTTACGTGGATGTACGTGTGTCGAGGAACTCGTTTTTTCCCCCTTAGAACGATTTTATGTGTGCGGTACGTGTATCTCAATGCCGACTTTGTATCATCGTAATGCACAGATTGATATACAGGGTGGGTGCACCTTGGGAGCTTCGATCGGGTTCCACTTTATACAAAAAACAAGGTTCTCCAGGGTTACGAAACTTAACAAACCTGTGAGCTTCCGCAGACCACTCGGGTATAAAATTCAACCCAATAGTACTCGGTAATCCTTTAAAAGTAGATTGAAATCATAATACTTAACAACCCTTCTGAAAACGAACAAAAAATCGAACCCTATGTTACCAAACGGCTCTTCAAAATAATTCAACCCTTATAACATTCAGCAACCCTTCAAAAAACACTAATCCAACCCTATTATACCCAACAATCCCCTAGAAAAGGTACAAAACAGTATTATACCTAACGCTCTCTCAAAAAGCACAGAAAAATCTAACCCTGCGGTACCTAACGACCCCTAAAAAAAACATACAAAAATCAGATCCTGTACTATCAGTACTATCACAACAGTCTCTCAGAAAACGTACAAAATTCAACACCATAATACCCAACGACCCTTAAAAAGCATACCAAAATCCCTAAAGAAGACGCACAAAGATCCAACCCCTTCAGAAAACAAACCAAACCCCATTACGCTCAACAACGTCTACGAAAATACAATAATCCAACCCTCTGTTCGGCAACAACCCCTGAAAAAGAAAATCACAAGAATCCAACTGTTGGAAAAAAACACGTTAAGGTGCACGAATATGGAATTAAGAAAGATCGGAAGGTAAGACACGAGCAACGTCGGATCCGACCACCCTGTATAGCGTTCGCTGGACCCACGGAGCGAGCGGGCAACTTCGGAACGTCTGACCCTTGACCCAGGAGGTTCTCTCGGTCCTGCTCGCGTTGGATCGCGTTCCCCTTCTGTCCCCTTTCTCCTCGTGTTCTTCTACCGTCCTGCACGGTACGTACTCTGCTTTATACTTGCGCTTTAAGCGCCCTGGCCTCTTTTAAATAGCGGCCCTGCGCTGCCTCGGCTCGGGGCCCCGCGTCGTCGAGGGCAGCGTTACCGATTCCCCCTGGACTTCCAACGAAATGGAAGGTCCTGAGAGGTAGAAACGTTCACCGTGGAATGGGTTCTCGAGGAATATACTGGAAAAATGTTTCTTTCTGCGGTATCAAACTTTCTACGATATATTTTTGGAAGAAAATGAAATTTTTTTTAGGAAGATTCTTTCATTACGTGAAGTGTTACGAAAGAGTTATTTGTCTTTTCGAGTCGATTCTAAGGCTTGAAAGAGGTCGAGGATTACTCAGGATCGGTTTAAATTTAAAGAGAAATCCAAGTAATTACGCTTTCTAGCTCTGTTTCGAAGTCAATGGTCTTTGATCCGCACGATATTTCGAGCTAATTACGGGATGTTATTAATGCTTTCGTTGGGTCGGTCAGAGGGGGCCTTTTCTACGTGGAACAAACTGGAGAACGATTTTTCCTGCTCGGGGTCGCGATTCAGACGGGGTGGATGTCCTTTACGCGGAACTTAACGAGAGGTCAATGTTCACGACACGAAGACATCAGCCTCGTGTCAACGTCACCGATATTTCACTTCGCAGTTCGTTTCTTGTTTCCGGACAGAAGAAGAAAATGAAAAATACAAGAAAGGATTTGAAATGTAGGAATATTCTATTTTTGTAGATCTGACGAGGATAGGGGAGGGTTTGAGTAAATTTCAGATAAGAATACTTTAGGTTTTTAGACTTTTATTATTATATTTTAAGTTTCAGAAGTGTTAAAGTATTCTTTTGAGTTTTTAAACACACTTTAAATTATTTAGAATAATTTGTATTCTGTTAGGAAATATTCATTTTCCACCATATCGTTGGTAATAAATAATAATACACTTCTATCTTCTGTTTTATAAAATATTGTTCCACAATACGCTCAGAAAAATAGAACAAGTTTTATTTTTAAATTTCAAGATACCTAAAAAGTCGTTTTTAAAAATACCTAACCAAGCTTAATCTGGTCCTTTTTTACAATCTAAAACCTTAATCGAGCTTAGAACAATTTCCGAACACCAGTAAGGTTTACAATTTTCTAAAATACAAGAAACTTGTATTATCTGTGACAATAAATATTAACCTTATCCACCTGAGATTTAACAACAAAAAAAAAAATGAAAGAATAGAAAATCGAGTGGAAAATGATCGTATCTAGAATCGGCTTGCATGAGGTAGAACGAAAGCTAGGAATCTGATGGTGGAATAAGCATGAGGTAATAGTTCCTGATGGACCTAGAACGAGATGGAGGGTCTTATCTCGCGAGTAGGCATAAAAGGAAGTTTACCCTGTAGATGAGAGAGAGTCGCGATAGCCAAGGAGAGAAACATCCCGGATACACCCGAGACTAGAAAATAAACGAGTTCATTCATGTATTTCAAATTCTCTTTAATCTTCCGCGGTGTTCCTCGTCTATCAGCCGGAAAGCAATCTCCTTTAATAATAAGAAAATTATATTAACGAATATAAAAGGTTTAATCTCAATTATGAGATCTTTGTAATTTTTTTTCTGCATTCAATTTTTGTTACTTTATGATAAAAATGTTACTCTTTAATGGTAATTAATTGTTTGAAAGGGTAGATCAAAGAGTGGTTAATCAGTGGTTAATCAACGAGCGGTTGGTTTCCTAGGGTTGTATTTTTAAAACTAATTTTTTTTTTTTAGTAGCAAAGTTACTTGCGCCGAAGTTGAAATTAACGTTACGGAGGGTTAAGGAATAAGGTTTCCAATGTATTCATACGTTTCGCTGGCACGATTTCCAAAGTCTCTCGAACTCGCGTGCGTCCCGAGCTGCGTGGTACGTTCGGCTGAAATTATCAGGAATTAAATGCCATTAAATTTACGATTGCTCGCCGACAATTACCGGTCCAGAGGAAGCGGAGAAGAGACGCGCGCCGTTACTCGCGCCGGTTACCCTCTTGGTAGCGGTAATAACAGGGGAGGCCTGAAATTGTGGTTTCACCCGATACCCCTTCTCGATTGGGGGCATCGTTTCAGAATTTATTGACCGCATTGATCACGAACACCCTTATCAATGACGTCGCTCATCGATGGAAACGTTCGTCCCATTCGTGGATACTTTTCTTCCAATTAGCGGACTTTGTACGAGTTGTTTCCCGATTAAAACGGTGGAGACGGTAATTTTGTTCTTTACGGTTTCCAGACACTTTTTTTACCATTTTTTATTTGGGATATTTTACAAAATTTGTTCGGTGAATATTCAAGACTGAATTTTTTTGGGCTTTTCAAAGCTTTATTAAACTTTTTAATTATTTTGTTTGGGGTTGTTTCGAGGGTCTGTTGAGTGGAAATTTAAGATTGGATTTTTTGGTGTTTTTTTAAGTTTCTTAGGCACTTTTTAGATTATTTTATTTCGGACAGTTTCAGAGGATTTATCGAGTGGAAATTTAGGACTGTATTTACTTGAGTTTTTTAAACACTTTTTTTTATAAATCATAGCGATAGAACAATTTCCCACATTAAAGAACAATTTTGTTGAAGAATACAAACACAAACTGGAATTACCGCCAGAAAACGAAAATCCAGCCCGATAAATCATAAATTCATCTACATACCATACTTGTAGTTACGGTCTGCAAATGAGCGCCGGCGTGTTGCGTTCGCGGCTCTTCAATTACCCGGCCACGATGATCCGTGCGTTGAAGTCGCGTCTATCTATCCATTACCCACACGTTTCAGCGTCTAAAATCGCATAATACAGCATCGTGCACTTTGCGCCTCTAAATTATGGAAACGAACCACGCATACGATTGGCGCCGTGCGCTTCCACGATTGAGGGAATCGTGTTCGCGGTCAAGTTCCTCTTGTAAACGCACACCTCCGCTCAAGAGCTCCGGAATAGTCATTATATTTGCACAGAATTTAGAAGAATCGCTTTCTTTGCTATAATAATTTAAAACAACGATTGATCAATTTAAAAAAAAATACCACAAAACCGATAATGTGGAATTTATAATACCAATATTGTGGAGTGCAATAGTATTATCATTACTATTTTATTTTTGATAAAATTCTTAAAATTTAAACAATTCCGTGGTTCACGAATTTATTGAATTTATTTTTTCTTTTTTCTTTGGTCACATATTATAGTTTAAAGAAGCCCTTAAGATAAGTATATCAGATCACTCAACCTAAAGAATAAAAAATACGTAACTCTATTGAAATTAAACATTTTTATTTAAAACAATTTCCATCGTGTCCCATACACTTTTGCGTCTTCAAGAAAATTGTTTGCTAATTTATTGGTGATTGATTTAAGTATGGTATTTTTTAATCTCTCGAAGTTGCAATCTTGAGCTATGCAATTACCTTGGTTTTGTCTTGCGTCTTACTGTAGGGAGAATCATTGCGAAATTGAGCGGCGGCGGCGAAACAAGATGACCGCCTACATCACCGAATTGTCCGACATGGTGCCGACGTGTTCAGCCCTGGCCAGGAAACCGGACAAATTGACCATACTCAGGATGGCGGTCGCGCACATGAGGAACCTTAGGGGTGAGTTTCTTCTTCGTCTTGTATTCTTTTATATTCTCGAAGAAAACAGAGAAACAAAAAATTCTAGGCAACATCGTGGACAAATTAAAAGATTTCTTAAATTTTGTTGAAACTTTTTAACATTTTTTTCAAGTGGAATTAATTTTTTTTTAATTGCTGAATATTTTTTAACGGCGAAGCGTGATTTATTTTTATAATTCTTTCTTTTCGCCCGATAAAAAGAAAGAGCGGGTCGACCGATATTTTCAAGCTTCCATTATCGATAATCGTGAAGAAATCGAGTGTACGGAGCGTAATTCAATCGGTCCCGAGTCGAAGCTTAAAGATCGCGTTGCCAAAGTTATTTTGCTGCTCGTGCCGGATAACTCAAACATCGACGATGCATAATCGTCACGTCTCGCATTGAACTACTTTGTGCCTTATCGGACACCGAGCGACTCGTTGGAAATATATATTTTCGCGTGCAGTAATTTTGCGACTGCGTAATTCCAACTTTCCTACTCATATTCGACTTCAAGTTTTTTATTTCAAATTAAATTTCTCGAGCTGTAGCGTGACACGATTAACAATGAACTCGCGAAACAGCGCGCTTCGAGCTTCTTTAGCAACGACAGTGTTCTGAAATAGCAAAACTAACCCTTCAACCCTATCAACTTCCTCCCCCAAAGGACAAGAAATAAGTGATTTACCGTATGATCTTTTTTTCGCACTGAAAAATTTCTGAAAATAATTTAAACTCACGAAACAACCCGCTCTAAGTCTAAAATCAAAGGCATCCTTCAATCCCAACAATTTCATCCCCTAAAAGTGCATCCAACAGAGTTCCATTCTCCTCAGTCTCTCATCAGTCTCTCATCAGTCTCCTCTTCCGACGACGAAAAAAATAAAACAACAAAATAAAAATAAAAAAATAATTCCAAGTACTTGAAATAAAGTTCCAAAAGCCAATTGAGTCAGAGTACTCCTCTCCAAGAACGACAAGGTTTCCACGATATATCCTCTGTAACCTCGATGAAACGAAGGGATGTCCCAAGCCAGTGTCAGCCAGTTCTCTCGTCACTCGTGCCTCTCCTCGGAGAATTCATCCGGCAGCGGCGGCACCGGAACGGTCGTAATTCACCGAAGGTTTCGTCGTTCGCTGGTCATATCGAATGCAGAAAGCGCGATATATGCTTCCGGTGCAAGAATGGGTGGAGTTGCCCCGTCGGCTGTCCCTTTAGCCCCGGCTCCCTTCTACGATGCGTGCACACACGCGTTCATGCGACCTCTCTTTACCCCTGTCTCTCTTTCATTCTTTCTTTCGCTCACCCACGAACCTATCCTCGTTCTGCTTCTGAATCGGTGTGCGTGCCGTGATTCGAGCTAAGTATTGGTAGTGCGTCGCATTGTTTATAGCCACTTCTCCTCTTTCCCGACAACAGGGCCGCTGAATACAAATTGCTCGAACCGGTGAGCCTCTCTCTTTCTTTCTTCTTCTCGCTCGTTGGCCGTCTGTGTCGACTTTACCTGCTAAGAGGAGAGAGAGGCGATCGCCTCCGGGATACCGTCGCTCGTTCGCGCGCGTACACGCACCCACCCTCCTGCGACCCATGGTGCGCACCCGTGGGACGAGGCAGAGACACTTTTCTCCATTGTTTTATTCGTTTTTTATTTTATTTTATTTTTTTTTATTCTTTTTTATTTTTGTTTTATTTTATTTTTTTTTATTTCTTTCTTTTTTCTCGCTCGTTTCTTTACTGGGTTTGGTTGATAGGTTTGATCGATTGGGTTAGAGAGATTTGTTGGTTGGCTGATGGAGGCAAGGGTGGTTTAGAAGTAAAGAAATTTTGGAGGAAACAAGGGTGATGGTCTTTCTTGATGTTTTGTTCTTTTTAGTGTTACTTTTTGTTTAGGGTTTTAATTGATTTGCCGAGATTTGGTGTTTGATTAATGGGGTTGATGGGGTTGTTGAGCAGGGGGTGGTTTGGAGGTAGAGAAACGTTGTAGGAAATAAGGGCGATGGTTTTTCTTGATTTTTTTATGCTACTTTTCTTACTTTTCTTACTTTCTGCTTGGAATTTTAATTGATTTAGGAAGATTTGTTGTTTGGTTAATAAGGGATGACGAGGATAATAAGGGACGGTTTTGAAGGCGAAGAAATTTCGGAAGGAATAAGAGTGATGATTCTCCCTGGCTTCTTAATTTTTCCTACTATTTTTCCTCTTATTTTTCAGCCCTTTATTAGATTAAGAATCTTCGTTAAACAGAAGGGTAGTTATTATGCAGGGATAAACAAATTCTGTAGAAAATGAAGGTTGCGGTTTTCCAAACTTTTTATTACTTTTCATTTAGGGTTTCACTTAATAAATACGATCGATTCGGTTAAAAATATTTCTCGCAAAAAAATGGGGGTGGTTCGGTACCGGAAACGTGATAATTTTTATTTTATCTTCATAGGATCAGTTAATGCGGATTATTTCTCCGAATCGTTAGATCGTATCAATTTCCTGTGTCTGCACCGTTCTCTGATTGTCCCGTACCGTATGAGAATAAAATTCCAATGAAAGTTCGAAACGATCGAAGCAGCGCCGATGATAAATTCTTAAGTCCGCGCCTCGGAAACAAATATCCCAAACTTTGTACCGTTATCATCGATTCTTCCTAACGATGATTTACCACGGCACTAAAAACAGTTCTCCAAACGTGCCGAGAGGATCTAGGATCGCCTGGAGCACCAGAGGAACATCTTTCACTAGATAGGCCAAGGGTAGCATCCTCGTCTTGTTTCGATAGAAGGAAACCGAGCAGAATCGCGGCGGCATTAATGTCCATCGAAAGACGTTCCTCTACGTGGAAGGTAATGGTAACGAAGGTCACCCGGGGTCTTCCATAGATCTTGTTTGGAAGTCGTTAAAGTACCTCTTCCCGGAATTTCTCCGTATATCGGGGTAAAGATCGCATCGCGACCCTCTCTCTCTCCTTCGTTCTTTCTTTCTTTCTATCTTTCTTTCTTTCTTTCTTTCTCTCTTTCCCTTTCTACCGACTCTTGCTCGCGGGATCCTGTCCGCTTTGCAATTCCGATCTTGCACCTCGATAGTTACCTACGCTGCCGAGCTGCCCCGTCCTCATTTTTGGTACCGTGGTTCGGTACCGTGCTCCTTCTGTCTTCTTGTTGCAATTTTCTCGGTCTCTTTAACACTGCAACCACCGACGATTAAAGTCGATTTATTTTCGCGGCGAGAAATCAAAATGAAAGGGGTAAAACTTGTTAATATGGGGTGGCGGTTTTAAACATAGGGAACGTTAACAGATATTGCTTACCGTTTGGGGAGATCTATCGTTCTTTTTTTCTTTTTTTTTTGTAATATGTTATTTGTAATAAGTAGTGTTTTACTGTTGTACTTGGTATTTTACTTTACACCGAGCAGACAATCCGAAAAAGGGCGTCCAATCTACACGTAGAAAAGTAGTAGCACGTATCAACGGACAAGCATTCGTTTCGTTTGAAAAGTGTTCCTCGTTACACGTGCACTCGA
Source organism: Ctenoplectra terminalis (assembly GCA_019453375.1). NCBI lineage: Eukaryota > Metazoa > Arthropoda > Insecta > Hymenoptera > Apidae > Ctenoplectra > Ctenoplectra terminalis. The sequence continues at coordinate 28,908 of SMSQ01018327.1, forward strand.
TGTCGAGCGACCAGGGAGATCCTTTGATCGATACGGACCATTTACATCAAGCTCGATATAAAAGCGCAAACTCGAGTTGAAGAAAATTAAAACACGTTCTTTGAAGAAACAATTCTAGAATTATAAAATCACGCGAACCTTCGGAAAAATGTATCTCAATTTACGTAAAATATTTTTAATCCTGTGTCTTCAACATCTTCCATAAAGGAAAAAAGAGAAATCAAAGCTGTCCTTAAAGTCGCGCAGAAAATTATCATAGATATTCCAATCTTAATTTCCGTAAATTGAAAATTACTCCGGATATAATTTTTCTGTATTAAATAGCACTGTTATTAAAATACTACAGAAAATTAATAAGTAAATTTTTAAATGTAATTTAATTTTTTTACACAAAAGCAACGAGTTCGCAATGTCCGAATATTTTTTTTTCAGTCACTGTATTTCCGATAATAAATAGAAAAAATATTCCTTCGTGCGTTCCCCTCGATTGTTATAAATTAAAATTAGTTATACACCCATGAAGAAGAAGATACGAACTCTGTCTCAGGAACCGGAAATACCAGCTCGGACGGCGCGTACAAACCCTCGTTTCTTACCGATCAAGAACTGAAGCACCTGATCCTGGAGGCGGCCGATGGTTTCCTCTTTGTCGTCAGCTGCAACACCGGAAGGATCATCTACGTGTCCGATTCCGTGGCGCCTGTTTTGAACTATACGCAGAACGAGTGGTATGGAACTAGCCTCTACTCTCAGGTCCATCCGGATGACACGGAGAAAGTGAGGGAACAATTGAGCGGTGCCGAACCGGAAAACGGAGGCAGGGTGCTGGACCTGAAGACGGGGACCGTGAAAAAAGAAGGACAGTGTAAGTAGATATACATATATTCTTTTAAATTACAGAAATTACTAGCATTGTATTTAATGGAGAATTTATATATTTATAAAATTCTTGACAACCAGTGCTATAAAAATGAAATTTCAATCCTAGGATACAAAAATAATTACCTGCATCCTATTACTAATTCCAGTATTAGAAAATTACCTAAATTCCTTAATATTTAACAGTAATAAAAAATACAATAGACCTATCTAAATTTTACAACCATCGCACAACAAATCGATATTATTATAAAACCAAATTAACAAAATATCTCGATACTTACGAATATTACAAAATACAATTAAACCTATCTAAATTCCTACCTCCAAAAATTCCACAACCATACAAAACAGCAATAACCACCCCGCAATATAAACCAATCCAGAATAAAAACCAAACTATACCAAAATCGTAAACTCTGTCAAACCACACAAAAAAAAAAGAAGAAGAAGAAGAAGGTAAAAAATAAATATCAATCCAACTCCACAGCATCGATGAGACTGTGCATGGGCTCGAGGAGAGGCTTCATCTGTCGCATGAAAGTGGGCAGTATGCAGACATCCGGTGACCTGGCCGCTGCCCATGGGCTCCACCACGTGAAACAGAGGAACTCGCTAGGCCCTCCAGCTCGCGACGGTCAAAACTACGCCGTGGTTCATTGTACAGGGTACATCAAGAGCTGGCCTCCAAACGGTGAGTTTCAATGATCGATATCGTTGGCAACGATGATGTACGTCGCCGTCAACGTATAACGGGGCCGCTGTTGATGGCCGCGCGCGAGACGTAGCGCCAACTTTCTATTTTAAAGCGAGGGAGACGTCGGCGTGCAGCAGGAATATGAACGAAGCCGGCGGCTTCGTAGAATACACGAGGATAGCGACGTTTGTACTATAAATTAAGGGGGCAGGCACTTGGTGGCGGGCACGGATAGTATGATCGGTTTATAAAGAATGAATGGAATCGTCTTGACCTAACAGCCGACAGACCGGTTGGAATACCGATAAACTATGTCGAGACTGGGACCCGATGGGGAATTCGTATGCCTTATCGTGGCCCCCGATGCATAATAACGGGCACCTCTGCGAACGATTTTCGCGCGTTTCCGCCTTAGACGCCGCTCCTTCTTTCCAGTTTTATTTTTGTATCGAGCATTGCCTTGTCTCTTTCATTGAAATTTTTATTTGCCAATTTGTTGGAGATTGTATCGACGTCGTTAAGTGTCTTAAGATGATATCTGTTTGAGAGATAACTGGAATTTTTTTTTTTTTTATTCAATCTGATTGTTGGCGAGGAGTTGTAACGATTTAAGGCCACAGGAGAAAAATATAAGTCACATTTAAAAGCTTTTTGTTTTGTAGGAAAATAGAATCAAACTTCAAGTTTGCACGAAAGTTAAGATTGTATAAAAATTAGAATATAAAAAAAAATGGACTTATCTTGTTTTCCTCTTTTAATTCATGTTTAATAATGTTCTTAATTCCATCCAGTGTGAATAGTTGGTATAATTATATATAGCAGCATGTAAATCATGATCAGTGGTCGATTATGAGGAACCATGGACTGACTCATCATTTTATGCTGTAGGTGATTTTGTTACCCCATGTGTACCAGGTGTGAGTCTAGCTGACAGAGAGGCTGCCGGTGTTCAAGTTGGACCTGATAGCGTAGTCTCAGAAGATAATGTCAGCACCCACTGCTGCCTGGTTGCCATTGGGCGACTACAGGTCACTAGCACACCAAATAATAGCGATTTAGCAGGTTCAAATAGCAATAATGGTAAGTATCAAGTGTCTTTGTTATGAAACAATGATATCTCAATTATTCCATCCTGCAGAATGAACAATGTTACTAATTCCTATTTCTTGGTGTTTCAGAATTTATTTCACGTCACTCGGCAGAAGGTAAATTCACCTTTGTAGACCAAAGAGTCGGTGGAATTCTAGGGTACACACCTTCAGAACTCTTAGGTCACCCGTGCTACGAATTCTTTCACCCAGAAGATTTGACGCATATGCGAGAAAGTTTTGAGCAAGGTGAGACTTGTTAAAATAAAAATAAAAAGATAGTAGATATTTTACTTATTACAAATGGGTATCTGTTGTTGCAGTGTTGAAGTACAAAGGACAACCGTTGTCTGTAATGTACAGATTTCGAGCCAAAAATCGCGACTGGGTGTGGTTAAGGACGTCCGCATTTGCATTTTTAAACCCGTTCAATGAAGAGGTTGAATACATCGTCTGCACGAACACACACGCCAAGTACGAGTCGTTATGCCGGTCGCTGAATAGTTCATTCCATTTATTTTGTCTCGTACAGATGTTTTCTTCAAGCTCAACACGTTCACAGTCTCTCTTGTGTACTTAAAAAGAAAAATCGATAAAAATCTCACAGTAAATAACCTGATTTCCTTCATCCACTATGCACTTTATGCCATTTGTCGTGGTTATATTATTTAATTTTAGAAAAATTTTTAATTATAAGTCGTGCAATACCAACCTTTCGATATATCGTATCTAATTTTTATCTTTCACTATAGTCTAGAAAATTTCTAACTACTATTCAGTATTGTTGAACTATTTGTTAAATATCTACATTTTTTCTCCCCTATCCGTCCCGAAAAATTTTGAAGAAATAAAAACTTTTTCAAATCACGTATGACTTAAGGAGACTGTGAACGTGTTAACTAAAGGTGAACATGGTGGATCAAGACACCTCTGTTCTGATATTCAAGGTTCCATCCTGGTACGGATGGTCAGACAGAAAACGAAGCTGTACCTGCCTACGGACAACCTGGCCTAGATTATTCCCTTCAGAGACACCCTACCAGGGATCCTCTGTACTCTGGGCATCATATGATGCAGCATCCGGCGACTGTTGCAACAGCTGGTAAACTAACAATTACATTAAACTGAAATACGATATTAAACAACGTTCGTTATTTATATGATGTGTTGAGTGTGAATTTAATTTTGATATGTTTCTATAAAAACATATTTTGTGAATGTAATAATAAATTCATTAGGTCCTCAACAACCGAGGCCGTCCAGTACACAAAACGTTTATCAGGGATACGAAACTACTCAGTCTCCTATAGCTTATGGCTCGCCTGGTCAGCAAAGCGCGTCCTCTTCTGTTTTAAGTAGAATTCAGAAACCAGCTAACACGTCGCCAACTCCAGTGCAGCAAGCGTGGGCTATTGGAAGACAGGTAAATTTTTAATAATGATCAAGTAATTGAACTTATCTTGAAACGTTTCAAAGAAATTAAGCTGACATATTTTTTCTTTCCGTCTTAGCAGCAACCAGTAACGGAAGGGTATCAGTACAATCAGTTAAGTCCATCGAGGTCACCGAACGGACCAACTTATACTCAATTAAGTAGCGGTGCTAGGACACCGGCTACGCAATACCATGCGGTCACAACTGTACCTAATAACCCTGGTAAGCCTGATTTTAATTCAAGTAATCTTTACCGTATCTTAATAGAAAACAGCAGAAGGATGCATAATCGTGTTTTTCAGGCATGTGGGGATGGCAGAGTCAGCAACATCAAGCGCCACAGCAAGATGGCGGACAATCAAATCCTCAGGTGGCCGCACAAGCACAACCGCCCCATCCATCTCAAGGTGGACCAGGCACGCAACCCCAAGAATTATCAGACATGTTACAGATGTTGCAGGATCAAGGTGGAGCATCAGGTTTCGAAGAGTTAAATATGTTCAATACTAATTTCGAGTAGCGACAAGGAAACAGCATAGCCGACAAACGTCTACCTTAAGAAAGCTTTAAGGTTCGAATTTTATTGATAGAATCCCGGGGTTTGTTCCGAGCATCGTAAAATCGCACTTTTACTTCAGCATTTTATTACGATACGAGAGTTCGTCAGTCAGCACCTCACGCGTTAACTTTCACCCGAATCGATTAATTAATAATAGGTTCATCTGATCTTCATCGTCGAATTGTTAGCGTTTCCGTTTTGCGAGAAGTTTCTATTTTATAGGTTCACGGTATGATTCTAACGATCGTATGAAAGAGATTGCGCGATGAAATTGTTCGAAATTCGTGAATATCGTTTTTGCGAAAGTGCCATTAAATGTCGTATTGGGAAAAGAAAAAATATATATGGAAAGTGGGAACTTATAATACGCACAGATTGATCAATTGACGAGACTTAGGAAGTTTTGAACGAGATACGAGTTTTAGGATTCGATATGACAAATGATACAGGAGGATCATTCGAACATGGGGATTATAATTCGTATCCTTAGGCATTTTTTCGTTTGCTTCTTACGATTCGAATATAGGTTAATTCGTGTTCGATGAACAATCGCAAAATGATTTTTTATTATCTCCTTACGTTAATCTTGTTCTTGAGATATGTAGGAAAAGCATTTTCAAAGAAGACCGTGTAAATTAGAAAACGAATTTTGAACTCTCCTCGCTGTTTAAAAAAAAAAAATGCAATTATAGTAACGTAAGTTATATTTAAATTGTACATGGAGTTTCAAGAATAGTAAGGTAATAGAGAGGCCTAGAGTTTCATTGAGCTGTTGTTAAATGGATGTAAGTATATGTATAAAATTTTGGATAAAAGGAAAAAAAAAAAAAAAAAAAAAA
>SMSQ01018327.1:34664-104131 GCA_019453375.1 Ctenoplectra terminalis
AAAAAAAAAAAAAAAAAAAATGCGTGTAAGATTTGTAATGGTTCAAGAAAAAAAAAAAAGTGACGCTTCATTAAGATTCCAAACGGACACGTATCGGACTGCATGTATTTTGTACGGTTATTATCACTTTACATTTTTATAGAATTTTAACGCATCATCTGTGCTTATTAATAAGTAATAGGAAGTAATTTCTCTTTTACATAGTAACGATTTTATTTCGAAGAAGTTAGCGCACTTCGATGAACGTTCAAAGGGGTGCATTCTAAACGATAAGGGAAAAGAAAAATAAAACAAAGTATTTTTAAAAACTTCTCAATCAAACCTACACAAATCACGGTAATTTTAATATCAGCTTATCGTTAGATTTCTAAGGTTAGCTTAATTATTTTAATTTAGATCATTGTAATTATAAATAGTGCAATCGTCAAAGTCGACGCTGAAAGGGGAAAAAAATAACATTGTTTGAGCTCGATAACAACAATGATGTACAAAAAAAGTTATATGTAATCCACTTTGCTTCTCTGTGCAAACAAAAACAAAAAAAAAAAAACACCATTTTTAGATATTTCTAAAGAAAATATAGATAATGTTACACATACAAAAACATAATTGCATTAATAAGTAACCACGTGTGATTTAGTGCATTGTAGATGTACATGTCTAGCAAATTCTTATTAAGTAGATCGAAGGAAAAGTTGCAGCATATCATGATGAATTGGGAACATTTGTCACTAATATATATAAAAGTTTACATTACACGTATAATTCTTTTTAATTATCCTATATCGAAAGTAGCTACAATTACTGACAATAATTAACATATTGAAGTCGACGAAGGCATCAATATGTATAACGCAAATAATTGATTAAACTTCGAAACTTATCTTTGAAGCATTTTATGATCCTTTATCCTCTATTGTTTGAAATTGTTTTCCCTTAGTTTTTTTTATTCTTTAAAGAATATATATATATAAAAAAAAGAAAAAATTACTCCAAGGATCAAATTAGAGTTAGGTTGCAAGGAATCAAATGAACGATACAACAACTTAATTTGTATTTAAATAATTTTGTACAAAAATTACAACTTTAGTTTTACCGCAGACAAAGCGTTCTTTTGTTTCTTCTTACGATCCGCGCCAGTCTTTGCTTTGATGTGACTCTTCACTTCCTCTTGCAATTGATTGAAGAAGGCTGTAGACGATTTCGGAGCCTTGAAACTCGATTCGTCCATTTTAATGATATTTCGATTATTGCTCAATTTCTTCGCCAATTCCATTGCCTTTTCTTTCTTGTATTTCTTGGCAACTCCTGGTTTCAGTGCGTTCAATTTCTCCTTCTTCTCTATAGCCTGTTGTCGCGCACGTTGTCTCGTCTTCTTGCGTCTTCGGTCTCGTTTCATGTCAGTCTTAGTTCTTTCCGCTTTACCAATCAGATCACCTCGCGTTTTCGCTTTAATTTCTTCTGGAGCTAATAAGGCAGCATCACTCATTCCTACTGGAGCAACTTCCTCCATATTAATTGCAGGCATATTACTAACAACCTTGATCTCTGGTTTAACATGTTTTGGAGTGTAATGGAAGTTGGACAGAGCATCCAACTTGGAGAACAGAGAACGCATCATTTCACGAATCTCTATGTGCAATTTCGGTTCCTCTTCCTCTTTCTCATTATTGTCTGGATTCAATGCTGTCTTCTGTTTAAGATATTCATTTTCATAAATTTGGGACAAACTTTCTTTGCTCTTTTCTTGATCCAAGATTAACTTCTTCTTGTACTCTAACGGAGTCTCAACTGGCTTAAACTTCTTTTCCACGTCATCCCAAGCTTTATCCTTTATCCTTCGCTTAATTATATCTTCTAGCTTTACCGTTGTTTGCTCAGTGATCACAGGCGGAGGTCTAGTTGTGATATCAAACTCCACAAATTCCTGTAGCAAAGAATTCTGAGGCCTATTCGTTGCACTGACTTCACCCTTCAGTTGCCAAGGTTTTTCCGTAACAGCTTCCTCCTCTAGCCTTTCAATCCTCTTCCTTAATCTCTCCTGTCGCGTTTCTAGAGAAGATTTAACTTCTGCGTCATCTTTCGCATCGACATTTTTATTTTCTATACTATCTGTTTCATCGGAATCATTTGTTAGATTAAACGTGACCTTCTTCTTCGAAGACTTTTTATCTCCTTCACTATCTATCTCCATTTCATTATCTAAATCACTGGCATTATCCAGCGATTCATCGTCGTTCGATTCATCGTCATTTTTATCTTTCTGATGCATGGAATTATTAGGATCTTCGTCCTCGCTTTGTGGACTATCAAAGAAGTCTGCGTACTTCATCAATTTTCCTTCCTCAGTTTTGTTATCGTTATCAGAATAATCATTGAACAAGTCTACAGACTCATCATCGGATCCTTCCTCATTTTTTTCATTGCGTTTCTGTTTCCTTTCCTCCTTTGTTAAGTACTCGTCCAATTCTTTTAATTTAAAAAACTTGTCGTCCACTATGGATGATTTCTTTTTCCGTTTTTTAATCTCCTCCTTTTGCTTCTTTAAACTACTTTTTAACTCATCCTCGTCCTCAGAGGTTTCCATCTCCGACATTCTTTCTTCCTCCGGTGAATCTTCTTTGTTTTTTTGTACAGGCTCTGGTTTGGTTGCACTGAACGGTAATGCAAATCTTTTAACACCGTATAAGGCTCTTGAAACACTGCTAACTAAGTAATCAAGTTCGCCTTCGTTCTGCAATTCAAGTTGCTGCCAGATCTGTTCCTCGTCGAAACCTTCCGTTACAAGTTCTGGCAAAGCATTGGTGTTTCTGTGCGATTGTTCCTTCGTAAAATCGTACAAACGTTTGATAGAATTTTTAAAATCTAGGGCAACTTCGTTCTGCACGCTGTAAACAAGATTATTGTTGTTATTCCGCAAACAGAATACGTTAAGAAAAACTGAATAGTATAATAAAACATTTACCTTAAAAATTGTTCCGGGTGTTTAGTATTATTATTGATCGTCTGTATAATACTATCAAGTATTTCTATATCCGCCATTGTATATTTACATTTATTTAACAATTAACAAAAAAAATATTATTTAACTAACAGGTTAGGTTTGTCCTCTGAACAACCACCTTTAACGAGGTTATTGCGCACACGAGATACAGGACCTCTGTACCTCGTCTTTGGTAACTGCATATACAGCAATATCGGTAACTATCAACGGACACGTAACATCGATCGATATATTAATTTCCATTATTACCATCAACAATTAAAATCGCAATTCCGCGATAAAACAAATTTTTCTCAACATCGTCCAGAGATGTAAAATTTAATTCTAAGCGTTAAAAAATTTCGATTCGAAATTTATCGATACATTTCATTAAAATTTGGTCTGTCGAAAAAATTGCGACACGACAAAACTTCCAAGCGTAGGTTCATCATCGTTATATTTTTTTAACCCGCCGCAATATCTCTGTAATAAAAACCAAACAAACCGAAGGTTAAAACTCGAACAATTCTAATTGAACGATTTAAAAAAAAAAAAATTCAAATTTTCAATCCTATTCAACAAGTGTTATATCTAGTATCGGTCTCTGTTCATAGATGGCGGGGATTGTCCGCCATTTTCCACGAACCGTGAACGGACCAACCGGATTGGTGGGACGGGTTGATCTCAAACGTACGCCGCACGAGACGCTTAGCGGGGAGACTCGAAGCGAACCGAAGAACACCGCTCGGAGTTCGAAGCCGCAAACGCATTGGCGCAGACGTCGGTACGGTTCGCGCGACACGCTACCGCCAGTACGAAGTAGAAGCGTGCGTTTTTCGATTCTCATCCTGTGCGCGTGTGTTTATTAAGACCCGTAACAGGTCTAAGGACAAAAACTTACTGTGCTCCTTTTCGTGGATTCTGTGTGCTTGGAAAGTGTGTTTGACAGAGTGTTTCCACGGATTGGCCAGGTGCTTTTGCGTTTTGGATAAGCTTCGTACACACGTCGAAAAGGTATGCACCCAAGACTCTGTCACCTTTTCCGCTCAACCATCGATTTTGTCCGTGTTATCCAATAATCCGCTCTAACGTATTCGATTCGTGTTGGTAGGTGAGTTTTTTTCTTTTTTTTTTTAATTTTTTGTTTATCGTCGCATCAACCACTCGCGGGTTATTACCGACTCTCGGGTGATTTATTAAAACGAAATTGTATAATTGTATAAAGATTTCGTACATCGAACGGAGACGAAGGTTTCGCGATGCGTTACGTAGATTAGAGTCTTGTGTTTGTTTATCGTCCTCGAACGGTCCGGTCGACGGACAGAAAGTTTACGCGCGCAAAGGTCGATGGGTCACGTGGGATATTTCATACGAGAGATCCAGTGATCCGTTTCGACGCCAGGAAAAATAGCCGCGTATACAAAAGTCCTTGTTCCTTTAACGCTTTCTTCCGTCACGACAGAGGAATTCTTCGCGAGCTCGTCGGATCGATCGAAAGGTTATCCTTGATGTTTTCGAGACTAGGAAGGACCAGTGGTCGCCTTAACACTGGAACTACCGACGATTAAAGTAGAGTTATTTGTACCAAAGAAATCAAAATTATAGGTATCTCGAAATATACCTATAATAAAGGTAACAATTCTTTATGCGTATCTTTTACAAAAAATTGCGGAAAATCCTGAAAAATTCATTATCGTAGATTTCTAAAATTTCTATAAGAAATTATGAACAAGTCATTTTGGCTCGTTCGATGGTTCTAGTGTTAAAATTCTCTTTCGGAATATTTGTTTATCTCCGTTCATTTTTCTGGAACGTTTCTTGGTACCTTATTAGGGACATTTTTGAATCGGTGAACAATGGATGAATAATTGATGAATAATTGATGAATTAACACTGGAACTAGAAAAGTGGTTCAAATGGCTAATTTCTTATGGAAATTTTATACTTTTACCGTGGTACGTATCGATTTCTTTGGTATAGATAAATGTATCTTAATTGGTAGCAGTTCCGGTGTTAGGAGTCTGATTGGATAAAAAAGAAGGGAACAGCGGTTGAAATCTTTTACCAACCACCATTCCTCTCGAATCGAGCCTCGTCTGTCGAGAATTTTTCCTTGTAATCGCTCGCTGACGGCATTGTACGTTATTTATGTCGCGTTTAGCAACCTGGAAATCATTTTTCTTGGAACTTAAGTTCTTCCGAATATCGTGGCCATTATTTACATTATTTACAATCAGTATTTATGTATATAATCATTGAGCGATCGAAAGAGATAACAGAAGACAAGACGGTGTAAATATACACTTTCTCAGTTTCGAACTTAAGATCGGATCAACATCGACCACGATCGGTTCGAATCTCCCGCCCCACGCCCCCTTCCGTCTTACGGAACTTTAATCTTCAACTCTCGATCGATCTGGCTCGACGGGAAAAGAAAGAGAAAAAAAAAAAAAAATAAATCGATATCGATTTCTCCCCCGAGATGTCTCCACTACCACCTCCACCCTTCAGGAAAGCGTCGTCACGTGTGCGCCTCGGTACATTCATTCCGTTACGAGGTCAGAATTCCTCGCGGAGGAGAACTGGTCGTTCGCAAAGGTCGCTCGACGGACAGCTGGAAAACCGCGCGCGCGTGTTCATCGAAGGGAGCGCGGACCGGTGGAGATTTTTCTTTTCCCTCGGCGGTTTAAACGAGTTCTCTCTGTTCGAGCGGAGCGATCATAACGGGGCGCTGGCGTCGTTGCACGTGAAATTGGAGCGGACTTCGATCCTTTCCCGAACGGTACCCGGTATTTGATCGGCCTTAGCCCCTGCGTTCCACGAGGAAATAATATTACGCGCGAGCCGCCGCCGTGCTACCTCCGAGTTTCTAATGAGCCCCTCCAAGAGGCGGCCGCCGGTCCGTTCCTTCTACTCGACCAATACCGTAATTCTCAATGGACGTCGTTTTTTTATCTCTTTCTCGCTTCCTCCCTTTCGTTGCCTCCCTTTCTCGAGAGTCGTTTTTCTTGCCCCCACCAGACCGTCCTCTCCCTTCGACCCCACCGCTGCTGCTTTTCGCGTCCCCCCCCCCCCCCCCCCCCCCCCCCCCCCCCCCCCCCCCCCCCCCCCNTCTCGCGGGCGAAAGTCGTGTGCGTGGAGCTAGCGATGGGAACGACTCCTCTTGCGTGGATTTGTTTGGGATGCAACGCTGGGAACGGTGGTAGATTGGCTCAAAAATAGTAAAACTTGATTGGCGCGGATTTGAACGCGTTAATGAAAAGGAATTTGTTTTGAAGGAAATATTTTTATTCGATGATATATGATATATAATAATGTGTATTCGAGATGCGGTCACGTTTTGTTTTTAAGATTCGAACTGAATTTAGGAAGGCAGGAAGATAATTATTATTAAAAACTGCACGAACTTATTGGATAATCTAATGTTTCAGGCGTTGATTTTAATATTTGCTGGTGTAATATCACTATTATTCCCTAAAAATGTAGATACTGTGATTCGGGTATGCTAGGGGAATTTTACTGTTCGATAAGATACCGATGAATACTGTTCGTGTATTTTATATTTAAAAATATTGTCGCTACGGGAACAGATTGTATAATTTGCTGAACGGTAAAGATTGCATGGATGGTGATGTCACTTTTTAAACAGAGTCGCGTACGTTGCGAGATAACAATAAGGGAAATTGTCAGATTAAAAGAAATAACATTCCTTTCGAAACGTGGTGTTTTCGGTGACACGGTATAATTTCGATATAATTAAATCCACTCTAAAAATATCCCTTTCGATGGCGCATTAATATGCAAATCTAAGCACGCGTCGCGATACAGATTAAGTGTCATCCGGTGAGCTCACCTGTTCAAGAATTCCTCCGCTCGAGCTCATTTCAAGGCCACGCCACCTAGTCGAATTAAACAAACAGTATACCATACGTCGATACTTAATATTTCCGTATAGTATCGATGATCTAAATTATATAATCAATTTACGCGAAATTGAACGACCNCGAAACGTGGTGTTTTCGGTGACACGGTATAATTTCGATATAATTAAATCCACTCTAAAAATATCCCTTTCGATGGCGCATTAATATGCAAATCTAAGCACGCGTCGCGATACAGATTAAGTGTCATCCGGTGAGCTCACCTGTTCAAGAATTCCTCCGCTCGAGCTCATTTCAAGGCCACGCCACCTAGTCGAATTAAACAAACAGTATACCATACGTCGATACTTAATATTTCCGTATAGTATCGATGATCTAAATTATATAATCAATTTACGCGAAATTGAACGACCCAACCGATATTAAAACAACAAGTTCAACATCATTCCCATCGCTACTCAACGCTAGTTGGAGTACTACCGACGATACATACGTTTCTCATGCGTATGCTCGCGCGCGCGCACGCACACGCACACGTTTTCTGGGGAGTTGCTGGACCACTCTCAAAGTCCCCCCCGTTTCCTCCACCATTTCTTCGTTCAGACCGCGCGTAGCAGACGAGGAAAGAGGAAAAGAAAGACAGAGACAAAGAGAAAGATCCTTGGCGAGTCCTGGAACCCAAGACGAGCGAACAAGCCAAGACTCCGGTTACAGCCTTCAAGGCTTAACACGTACTCCCGCGTTCCGTCAATCGTGGATTTACGAACGACCATGGGGAAAAAATTCTCGCGTGCAATGTTATCGTGCCGACTCGGGTATCGCCATTACCGTCAACCTGTTTCGAACTGTATTGTGGTAGGGGGCGTCCCGATGCTTTTCTACGCGGCTAGGGGGAACTAGGAATTTAGGGTACACGAACAGTGAAATGTAGGACAGTAGTGTCTGTCGCTTTTTATTTTTAAACAAAAATATAGACTTCCATCTTGAATTTTTTCTTTCTTTTCTTTTTTTTTATCGTCTTCCTGTAGACAGGAATTAATTAAGTTTTAGATGTTTGTTTTAAACGTTTCCGAATAAACTTTCTTGATACCAGGATGGTGATACAGTTGGTCACAAGAGTATTCGACTACCTTGAGACTGGGTTGGTCGAATCTTGTGTGCGATTATACATTTGCAAATAAGAAACTAAGATCTATTTTTGACAAATGCTCGAGAGGTTATTTTATAATAATGTCTAATACTTTTTCGAATATTTCTATGATCAATTGTACATATTGGTTCGTTCAAATCTGGTGTCCAATTTATATTGTCTCGTTTAAATCGATGTTTCGCGAGCAGTTGTTTCGACTGTTCTAAGACGCGAAGAAGAGGGGCACGAGTCACGAGGGACAGATTTTGGTCGTACATCTCGAACAACATCTCTCATTGGCGTAATTAGTTGTAAGTCCCCCATACGTGACCCGTCGGGACACGTAGACGGAATACGATATGAAGGAACGGAGTTTTATCTGGCGCGTACACGCGGTCGGACTCTTCTAGTAGACGGTCACGGCGCGACGGTGAATGTAAAACTGTCAGAACGCATGCAGGAATGTAGATTTTTCTTGTCAACTTTCTACACGCCTCTGACGTCACTACAGGAATCATTTGTCGAATGCAATAGAGCACGTTTCAAAAATTAACGCACCAATTTTCACCAACCACCATAAGTTACTAGAAAACGTGTCGCATAGGGGAATTTAAGGTTCATATTATTTGAAACGAACTAAATAGGTACTAACTTTATCATCTATTAGATTTCTGTAAATTGTTGGCAGAATGTATTAATTTTAAGTCAACTGACTCAAGGTTCTCGTAACTCGGACGATTCAAGAAATTTGGTCCGCCATTTTTGGCAAGATTCTTCTTTCGACTGATTCAAACGTAGTCGTGTTAAAATATTCTTGTATAAATTACACAAAAATTATTGTTGCGAAAATAATTGCCAGGATTGAATTGCCATTTTTGGCAAGATTCTTCTTTCGATTGATTCAAACGTAGTCGTGTTAAAATATTCTTGTATAAATTACACAAAAATTATTGTTACGAAAATAATTGCCAGGATTGAAGTGGCAAAACGAAGAAACGAACAGGCTGCTGTATCGTTCACGATTCTGTTTAATTAATGCAGGAATGGTGATAAGATAAAGGAATGAATAGTTTTCAATTGGCTCGGTATAGCGCTGCAATCTTTGACCTGGTAGCGTGAAATCATTACTCAGTGTCTATTATCTGCGGTAAATTCGAAAAATAACCTTAACAATGCAAAAGGAACGATGATAATAGCTATTGTATCAAGCATAATACGAATCGTTGCATTCTATTTCCTATTTTCTAAAACATTTCTCCTGGAATCGAATTGTATTTCGTTATCTATCATTAAGCAGGAAGGTAAAAAGCGTATCATTTCGGTCAGCGACCTCGGTCGAATTTCACCACCCATCATGGCGAAACGATTCATTATCATTCGATGTGCCTTCTCTTATGATCAAACGGAAAAATTATACCGACCGGGTTCTCATTTCACTTTTCACCATTCATTTCGCTTCGCGTGAATTTCGTTTCTGCTCCCATTCGATGACGCCTCGGCGTAGCATACTTAACAGCTCGCTCATAGCGTGCCCAAAAAACTACTTCGTACTATCATAAGTGGTCTTGTTATAGCGATCGTGAAGAGCTTTAAGTATCATATTATGAAGACGTCGAAAAGGAACTGCGTAAGATCTTATTTCTCAAAGAGCTTAAATTATATATTTTTTCTTTTAGTAATTTTAATAAATTTGAAGTACGCATCGAAGGTTGTAATTCAGAAATTTAAGTTCTGATAGGTTTGCTAGTAAAATGTAGAGCGGAGAAAAAAATTAGAACAGTAATGGCCGCTGTCTAGTGAAATTAAATGTTCAACTAACTTTGCGCTATCTGTTTTCCAAGAAATACATTCAAATACGTTAAAAATAGTTAAAAGAAAGAAAAAAAGAATTTCTTTTCGATGTTGAAGAAATTTAGGTTCATTTTGTGTACATTTTTTTCACATAACAGTGACGTAATGATTCGTTTCGGTTTCCAGTCGAGAGGATCCACGGATCTACAGAATCTTTATGATATAACGGTGGATCCTGTCGATCGCGGCTTTTCCTGCGTCATGGAGTATGCTCAACGCAATTTTGCTAAAATTCAATGGTCCGTTAGAGAAGCATAGGCAAGCTTTAAGATTCGCCAAGCGAATCAGAGCGACGAAGCGGAAACTGGAATCGCCGTGGTTCTACGAAGATCCTCGGGTTTCAACGTTCGACCTAGACGAACGATGGAATGCGTGATAAAAAAGAAAAAAGAAAAGAAAGATGAACGAGGATATTCACCCTGAGATTTTATTAAATTATTATCGAGCTGATCGGGTGGACATTGAAAGAGTAATTGGACGAGGCGACATGAATCAATCGGTTCATTGAAAATGACTCGATTACGCGAAAACTGATTTAAACTGGTTGGATACAGGATACAACCGATGGCTACTTAGCCGTGCTTTCTTTAAATTACCTATTATTAAATATGGTGGATTAGTAGGGAAAAAGTAGGATAACTGGTGCGCCATATTTTTTTTTTTTTCTTAGGGTTGATGGAGAACCGGTGGCGCTACTGGTATAGGGGAAAAATAAGTCCTTAAAATTTGATTTTAACTCAGATTGCTTTATTTTTTATAGTTCTGTACAGTTCGTTGTATTTTTTGATGAGAATTAATAGTTTTGAACATCTTGAAGTCAAAGTTTAAAAAACTTACCTTGAACGTTAGAGTTTTTGGCGAAGAGTTGACTAGAATGAAAAAAATTTCCTCTCAGCTTTTGTGAAAGCAAAAATAAAGTTAGATAACATAATCAATCTCGAAGTACCAATAAAATAGTCTGTAGATTATTGAATTAAATAAATTCATGGGAGCTGATGCAATATTCGGTGTACAGTTCTCAGTAGATCATGAGTAGAAAAATATTATATATTTACACAATTTATTTACACTTGAAAGTTGAACGATAGAAAAATTACACAACTCGTGGTTGCACACTGGCAAATATTATTTGACATAGTCCCTAGTCTTTTTTTCCTTCAAAGTCAATAAACATTTCTTTGATACACGATCGTGCAAATATCTCAGAGTCACCAAATCATTTTTTGAAGTATCACCTTGTTGTTCAAAGTATGCGATCAATTTCTCTAACATTTCTGTTGCTTCAAGATGGTTCACGTCTGTTCTTTCTTGATGGTATCTATTGTTAAAAGAATTTTTAATGTCCTCTTCGTCTTGGGTAGACAAACACACGGTCACAATGTCATCCTCTAATAGTAATCGATCAGAACTATCGTTACCAGCAGGATCTTCTAACATACTTTCACTGGAAAGAGTAAGTCTTATTCCATGACGGGCTTTCCATCTGCCTAACCATCCTACGCTTGCTGTGAAGTTAGGATCACCACCTAGCTTCTTATTAAGGCTGAGTGCCTTTTTTCTTAAAATAGGTCCTGATACAGGAACACCATTTTCTCTTTCTTGGATGTACCACACATAAAGCGCATCATCCAGTGTTACATTCTTTGCTTTCTTAATTGTCCCCCTATTGCCTAAGCTATCTCTAGAAACCATCTTAGCACAAAAATCTTCAATCTCCTTTCTGTTCTTTTTCCAATCAGAGACAGTGGATGTTCCTACCCCCAAGTCAATAGCAACACTTTTCAATGGCTCACCTTTGTCAATTCTAAACAAAGCATCTAGCTTCTTCTCCATGGTCACGGTGACTTTTTTCCTTTTTCCTGACATGCCTGTAAATGTCAAATGTATAAAAACACAAGTGTATCCTTTAACAAACATTGTCAGATCCACAGATAGAGTCAACAGTTATTTTCAGACAGTCTTGACCTACTTGTAACATTCCTACTTGCAACATGCCAATTAATCACACTAACATTGTGGTATAACGAAGAATCACTCTGCTGGATCAACTCTAAACACAATTTTCCAAGAAACAAGTATCTTTAACTTATCAGTTTCAATAGACTGTGAATACATTTAATTAGAAGTCGGATAAATGAGTTTCTGAAGCATAGTTTTGCAGATTAAACATTAAAATTGATACAAAATTTATGTACAAATTTTCTTTTATTGGTAAATACATTTTTTATTTATAAAAAAGGTATGGTAAGATAGTAAACAAACAGTATAGCCGATAAAAAACGAAATAACTTGTCGACGAATCTTAAAAAAATCGTAAACGTGTCCTTTGATTCAAATTTACTAATAATCTTTTATAACTGTCGATAGGTATTAACACTGTATTATTTTACGATTAATAAATACCCAATTTGTAGGTTATGTCGCCCAACAATATTTCCAATACTTTAGTTCAGGAATACATAAAAATTATATTGAAATAAAATAGCGATCTCAAAAATGAAACTTACTTCAATCGAGAGTTAATTATTTTTGTAACACGGTCACGTTTAAATTCCCACTCAAAATGTCGTCTAACCACTGACCGATAAGTAAAGGACATTTCACCCGTAGCGTCCTCTGGTACTCTTAATTAATAATATTCTAAATAAAAAAAATTGTCATCGATTAACAAAAAGCATAAAAGTTCCTTCGAAACTGTCGAAAACTCAAATGACAAAAAGTTTCCATATAGAATTTAATCGGAAGACCTTGCTGCAAAGATCGAACAAGTTTTAGCAAAATTGTACTCTCTAAGATTTTGTATATTTTTATATATTGTCAGTTGTTTTACTCGGTTTCCCACAAATTAAAAAATCTCGACTCACGCGATTGCCGCGCCAGTTTCAAGCTTAAAATATAAAGCTAGTTACTTAAATATCTATCCATCTTAGGGCGAGTACTTTTACCCTGAAAAAGTTACTAGGGGTTCGAACGATTTATAAAAGATTCGTTTATCGTGTTTCTCGTACCGCGAGATCGGGAACGCAGATAATTGCATAATGCAACTCGTTGCTTAATCTGTTCCGTGAAAGTTATAATTTAACAATTAACGTCCGCAGGAAACTGAGTGACTCACTAGCGTCTCGCAATTAAGGGTGATCCTTGTACAAAGTTTTCGAAAGACAACCTGTTATTAATTCAGCTCGGTGAATCGAAAATGCGGTATCTTTTTTGTTTTTCTTTTCTTGGTTCGACGGCGTATGTCAGTGACTCGACGTGGAAGATCGCGTAAAGTATTTCTCCGCTCTCGATTATCGTAATAGGTATTTTCCTGTAGCCAACAGCGAGGTCGTTGTTTCCTAACCGAGCAATTTTTTATCGAGGCTTCGAAGCGCAGTTTATTTAATTTTCGCATTATTTAATTTTTTTAATATTTTAAGCTCTTAATTATTTCACTTAAAGATTTGAAAAATAAATAATTTTTCATCGCGAATCAATTAACGATGAGTGATTTAATAAAAAAGATAAAATCGCGAACCGGAAGTGATCCTTCGGAACGCTCCATCTTTGTCGAGCTTACGGCTTGTAATGAAGGTCATAAAATTGAAATTTAATCTGGAGAACATGTGTCAACTTCTGGGAAACTAGCGATACCATCTGGATTAGCGAACTGTAGTCTGGTTAAATAAGTTACGATGAAACGTTCTCATTATGCGGTTATGTAAATATCAAGTGCACGCTTGGTAATTTAATATTTATTAGGAAAATTGTAAATACTTTCCGGAGAAGCAGGAAAATAATATCACGTTAACTATTTTAAGTAGATATAATAACAAACAAATCGTTTCGTAATAGTAGATTAGTGTTTTTGTTAACTGGTAACGATGTAAACGATAAAGATAACAAGTCTACCGCATAGTTTCAAAACAGTTACGTAAACCAGAGCAATCGGACCGTATTTTTATTCTCGTTATTAGCTATGAAACCCCTCTTATCACTAGCGTGACTCAATTCTAGTAACTTTTAACAGCACCGGTGCTGCAAAAATCGTTCCGAAGTGATTTCATGACTAAATTAGAATACAATTACGTCAAGCAACGCCGTTATCTTTCGTTTCACACAAAGAATCGTGAAACAGATTCTTAACCTTGAGTTCAAAGTATTACCATTCCAAGTCACAAGTAATATTAATTTATTCAGAGGTTATGCACTTTTGGCTTGTTTCTTTTTTTTTTTTTTTGTTCTGGGAACCGGAATTTCCCTCGGTTGCTCTATAATTTTCATACGTGCCATGCATTTTGGCGTCTTGCGTTCATTCGCACAGTGGCAGCACTGTTCTACTTCCCATAATAAAGAAAGACTTCCGGTAAGGAACTGTTATGCCGCACCAGTGAATGAAGGGCTCGCACATGGGCATCGTAAAAATATACTTCTTCCTGCTCACTCAATTTTATTCCTCGGCGAACACTAATTCGCATATAAAATATCACTAGTGAAAATTAACTAAAATTCTGGTATAATTACTAATTTTTTTTTCAAGCTACAATTTAGTATAGGTTGTTCCAAAAAATATTTTCCAAATATTAAACTTTATACAATATCTTTATAACTTAAAATTACTTATAAATTACTTAACTGCTCTAATATTTAATTAATTATATCCAGAGTCGCTAATAACCCACAAGTGGTTGATGCGACGATAAATAATAAACTAAAAAAAAAAATTATATCCAAACTGCGAATTTTCATGCAAATTCATGTTCTTTAGAATGTAATAACAAAACTAGAATTTCGATAGAAAATTATTTCACCTATGTTATAAAAGGTACCACAGTTTGGATATTTCTTTACATTACGCGAATTCTACGACTTTACGTTACGTCAGCAACTAATCTCAAATACGAAAGCAATTCTAATATCAAAATTGACTAAAGAGTAACGAATAAAGTACCAAGAAGAGAAACACAGGAATATTCCATCGCGTAACCCAAATAACGACCCTGAACTTAAATTCAGGGCCGAAAAAGGAAGTTGTCCGGTAGCAACTGCTACCGAGAAGTAGGGAGTCGTCAAAGCGACTCGTTGTCACCGGTAATGTCAGTCGGTGACCAAATATAGGCGTGTCGTCATATCGTTTGAACTTGCTAGACCTTGCCACATACTTTTCTCTTTTCTATCGCGCGTGTACGTGCGTACATGTGCGTGTAGTACGACGGACAAATGTTTGCCCTGGCTATCAGTGTCAATAGAGCATCGGTGTCTCTTTTCGAGTCGAGTCAGGACGAGCCGCGATAATAATACGGTTCAGATTTCACCTGGTCTCTTCTGCCATGGTCTTCTTGGCTCGTTCATTGCGTACACCGTATTTCCGGAGTAATTTCGTACTTCCTGGCAGCGATCAAGTGTTTTCGAACCCTGTCAAACGCTTTGTCTTCGTTCGCTCTTATTTTCTTTCTTGGAATGGTTAGCTCGAGGCGCTAGGGAATTTTTAGTAATTTTTCTTTAATTGGTAAATTCAGGAAATTGGCACGAATGATGGAAATATTGGGACAGTTAACACATTGACGACGGGACCTTGTTTCTGTAAAACTTACCAGGGAATAAAGTTACGATCGAATAAATTCTTGGTTATATACTTTGGAGAATAAATTGTAGTCTAAAGGTAGCTCTTAATTTAAAATTTGAACCGAACGAATAACTTTTTAAAAGTAACCTTTCATATACCGTCGTTTCCTATTCTCACCTTTTGGAGATCTGAAATACAAAACACGAGAAATCTCGTCACCCGTCCTCGATGTGTTAATTTGGAAAGTTAATGATGAGGTATTGATTAAAAAATTTAGCTATTTGTTGTGAAACGTAGTTCAATTTTTTGGCTATTTTATTATAAAAATCTGTCGAGAGGGAACGATCGAGACACGATAGAAATAGCACCTGTGGATCGCTCGAGGCCTCTCGGAAGCCACGAACGTGCACTTTCTCCGATGATTTTGGTAATCGCTCGCCGGGTATGCAAATTCAAAATGTCACGCGAGACGTGGCTTAAATTATTGCAATTAATTGCATTAAATTGCATTAAATTGCATTTTTACACGCCACATGAGTATATCCTTCGAAGCTTTAATAACGTAATTGTTCGATAATTGGGGGGCCCTTAATTGCTTAATCGCTTCATATTGAAAAAACAAAAAGAAGAAATTCTTGGTACAACTTTCGCTAGCAATTTATTAACATCTCTTATCCCTAGAATTTTTTAAGTCTCGAATTATATTGATCGGCATTGAATAAACTCGTATGGAAATTTCGCGTTTCCGTGAGGAATTAAATTTTATATACACTTTTATCTCGTTAACGTTATTTTTATCGTTTCGCGTTGAGAATAACTCTTCGATACGATTAAACTCTCGAATCGATTGGAAAAGACCCACAAGCCTTGCCTAGATGTTACCGAAACCCTTCAAAGTGTTTCTCTGACTGTGGCGTGGCGCATCCAACGTGCTTCCGGTTCAATCTCGTACTTCCTATTCGCGTGTAACAAACTCGTACGGTACATATTGTAGTCGAACCTGAACGATGAAAGCTAGTGCATTAATGAAAATTGACGCTGTGCTTGTAAACATTGGGAAGGAAGTAATTCAGTTTCTAGATTAACTCATAGATTTCCCCTCCGGTTTATAAATACAATTAATTCGTGGTACACGCAAAAGCAACAGGTGATGTTCGTCACGGATTTCGTTTTACTTTCTAGTATATCTCTTGTGAATGGAAATTGAAAGCAATTGAAAGTAATTAAAAGTAACTGGAAATTTAGAGAATGTAACTAGATATTAAGTTGAATAAAAAAAAAACTTTTATATCTATTGTACAATTTTATTTGGAACCGATAAGAAATTAATGGGCAGCGATAAAAGTATTTCTGTAGGTATGTTTTTTTTATCGAACGTGTTTCAACATCCGAGTGTTATCGAAAAAAGAAAAAGAGGTAGTAGTATGATCGACTTATAAATCATAACGTCACCGCTGGATTTGCCAGATGAGTGCTGAGACATGTTACGCGAAAATAGTTGACGTAATTCATCGGCGATTACAATTTTAAAGAGCACCGTGTTTTTCAATTGAAAATAATATTCGTTATCGGTGGCAATCGAAATTTATCTCCAAGATTTGCTTTTGTCGTTACAATATTTATGTTATAATATTTGATCGGTCAATTCAAGGAATATGACTATAGATAGGGAACGTTGAAAGTATCAATATTAGCAATATTGATGATTCTGAGAAAATAAGTAATTCTGAAAATTGCAATAATTGTATAGCTTTGAGAATGTTGAACGTTGAAAAAAATTTCAAGATGTTGAAAAATATTTGCAAAGAAATGAAGAGATATTGAATTGAGGATTTAGATGGATGTTGACAAGATAAAGAAGATATTAACGACTATGAATAATGTTGAAGACGAAGAAGAATATTTACAAAAATATTTAAGATGACAAATGTTGAATATCATGATGAATATTGACAAAAGTTAGAAATAATTATTAATATTGATAGATACTAAAGATGTTAATGAACGTTGAATATATTAAAAACTTGAGGATATTAAAAATATTGGAACGATGTTAAAAGGTCTACCGATTGCACCAAATTAATAATAAAGTCCGAAAATAGTTGCAACTCCGCATGATTGGATCCAAATAATCGAACGATTCGTTTCCCTTAGCGCGTTCACCGTGTTTCCGGAACGATTGCCCGTTTCCTGCCGCACTGGCGAGTGTTTCAATAATTCCGTATGTCTGCAAATTACATCACGAGGTGACAAGTTAGTATCATAAAAATTTATTTGCTAAACGGTATGTATTTCTATCTCGTGACATCATATCCCTATCGAGGCTTAAACGACTCGTTTTCAGCATATACGGAATTGAAATTTTACTCGGTTCAAATAATGCTAATTTTTTATTTTTTTTTTTAAAGCGCTACAAAATTGTGAATTTTTTTTTTTTTTTTTTAATCGTCCAAAAAAATAATCTCAACCTCCACTGTGTCGGTCATACGGCCATTAATTTATGCAAATTTCATTCTAACGCCGTGCACGTTCCTATAAAAACGTCACGGTTCATGCGCGACTGCATAATTGCGCCGTAATTTGTATACAAGCGATCGTCTAATCAACTCGAAAACGATGCACGCCTAATCGTTCCGCGAACAAGCCTCGTTTGAATTCATAAATATATTTCATTCAGGTATTTCAATTACCATACCACAAAAAGAGTACCATTGTTGTCAGCATCAGTTTGGACTCGATACAAAATGGTACAAAAATGATTGGTAAACAATTTTTAACTCCTGTAAAAAATATATAATTATCCTGTTATTAAATACGATATATTTTTTTTTCAAGTGTACTTTAAGATTTACCTCATTTCATATATCTCTAGGTATAGAGGTTAAAATTAGAAATTTTAACACTACGTTTACTACAAGCATCGGTTGGATCGTCTTGTCGAGTACTTTAAAATTTAGTTTCTTCCTAATAAAATTAATTCGTTTTATTTTAAATCCTCAGATTTTTATTAACCAAGATTCAGATTACCTTAAATTTGGATGTTCCTTGAATCTACTGTTAACGAATAGGTTAATTGCTACGCCACTGGGAGGTGCACGTACGCTCGTACTTAGCTTCGACTACATAAAAGAACGGTTGGACATAACACGCTCGCGATACGCGATAAGAGTCCTGTCTGTCAGTGGTCTTGGGCTAACAGCTGAATCAGTTCGGTGTCGCCATTTGCGGACGATCAAACGTTCTTAATTTCTCCTCGTTTCAACTTCAAACCGTCACTTTTCCAACAATTTTTGGTGAAAATATTCCAACACAGGAGTCATGACAACCGATCGGCGGATCGATGACCGTTGAAGAATAAAAAAAAAAGGACCATGTCGCGGAATTATCACGATGGTACGTTGAATCAATCCAATAATCGTTCGATTTGCCAACCTGAAGTAAAATATCGTTAAAAGATTGTATTTGATTTTCTAACGAGGAGTTGGATCAGAGATCGTTAATTGGGATTAGTTGTTGATTTAGTTAGATAGTTACTAGAATCCCTTTATCGATTTATCGAAAGGGATTACGGTACTAGTGGTATGTACTTTATGATGCAAGATAGAGATATCTCGAAACAACCGTACCTGTACGCAGCCTTATCTGCGCAGATAGAAGATTATCTCTCGAAGTCTCGTCACGCATTCCATGTAATTAGAGCTCGATGGGTGTCGTTGGCTGTTTAGCCGTGCATCGACTTAGCCTGTCCGTGGTTCGATTTAATCGAGCCGTGTTTTCGATCGACATCGACTGTATTCTAGCACATGTATAATTAAAAAAAAAAAAGAAACATATATTTCTTTACCGTTAGTACTTCATTGTGGCTCTGAACCAATTCTAAACGCTTCGTAAAATATTAAACTTAAATCAAAGATGGCTGCCTCTCGACTTAAAATTTTTCACATTTAGCTTCAATGATAGATAAAACGGCACGTATACTTCACATAAATGATTAAAAATAAGTCCAAAAAATATGTGACGGTTACAGCAGCTCGATGACTCTCAATAATACCTATCCTGTAATTGTAGCAGCTTTTTTTTTTTAAGTTTCTATATTTAATTCCCAAAATGCTTTAGAAAAGTCACAAGACTCGTTCTGTTCGCGGTGTATTTGAGGCTTGTGACTAGTTGAGAGGCAACATTTGCTCGAAACCACTGTCAGTGTTTATACGTGTGTTTGCAGACGTTACGCTCGAGGAATCCGCAAGCGTACACACGCGCGCGCGTTACAATCGAGTTACATGGTTTCCAGCAGCTTAGAAACGCGACGAACAGTCTCAGACAGAGACAGAGCTTAACTACTCTAATCAAATCTGCGATGTTACCTGCTTGTCATTGCCCTCTCGGTTTGCGCTCGGACGTCTATTGGCACGCTTTTCAACGCGAACGCGAGCTAACCGCTGTGGTTGCTGTTCCTCCCCATTGGCGTAGACACTTTACTTTTTTATATCAATGGAACACTTAAATCTTTTGCTTTCTAACATAAAAATTGAATACCGGTAAATAAATTTTATTTAGAATTGAAAATTAAAGAGAAAATCGCTTGACGCGATGTCGATGGCGTTTAAGTTCATGGCTGTTTTAGGGTATGATTTTTATGCGATAGGATGTGGTTGTTTTAGGTTAATTTTATATTTATGATACTGTATAGTTAATAGTTCAAGATTGATTGGAAAATATTTTTTTGTTTTCTGCCTTTTTAATTTTAATTAACTAAAAAAAATGTAGTTCCGTTGTGCTATCCTCCCTATTTTTGGAAATAATTTTATATTGCAGAGAGATTGAACGATAACTTGAAAAATTCTTTGAATCATTGTTCCATTATTATTATACAACAAAGATGTGTACAAATTGTATATTTCTACATGCAAGCATGCATTAATTGACGAGTAGGTTTGCAGTAAAAACCAGTCCTCCGGCAGTCGTCGAATTTCAAGATACGAGCGTATTAACATAATGAACACTCTTACTGAATATGTTTGTCAACGAGACCAAGCAACCGCTCGCATAAACGATCACAGTATCGTGGTATTTTAAGAAATTGATCTTTAGAAATATTGAAAATATTCAACGATGTTAAAACTTGTAATAATTACGTATAGCTATATTATATTATATTATATTATATTTATTTTGCATAAAACCATATGAAATTTAAGGAAAACTGTGCTACATCGAACTCGACTATTTCAAATGCGAGCTATCGCAGCGCCACGATAAGCTATCTTCCTCGAGAGAAAAAAGAATCGTTACCATGTCGTAGAAACAGAAAATTATCGACAACAAAACTGATCAACATTCTCATTAACCAATTTTTTTTTTTTTTTTTATTTCGTAATTGCATTGTTCGCGTTTTTGTTCTCCGCGAGAGAACAATATAAAACGCTCAGGAAGATTTATCTGGAGTGATAAGGCGCGCGATACGAATCGATTATTAATACAACGCGATGATAAGACAAGTTTAACCGACTTACGCTTATTAAATTTCAACAATTATAATCCGTTCCCTTTAAAATCTTTCGTTTTATTCCATCGTTTGTTCGACCGGTGTCGTTTATTTTGAATAACTCTGTACATTCCCTAGAAAAATCGTTCCTTACTCAATTCTAGTGACATTCGGAGAGTCTGGTGAAAAACAGAAAATTAAAGCACTGTATTTTCTGACGAATTGTTCGTTTTTATATTTTCAAACATTATATAGGATTTTAGTAATATCTGGCGATTCAAAGATGGCAATAAGAAGTTCTAGAAAATACCAGATACTTAAATATTTTTTACTAGAACTCATAACCTCTCGCAGAACAAGTTTTGCGTTCACAAACAAATTTCCAATCCTATTTTTACTAAACGATTTTATTTGATTAAGAATCGCAACTCGTTTTATGGTGGATTGTCGATTTAAATCGTTTCCCTTCGAAAGAAATTGTTTCCCAACGTCGAAGACGTATGGTTACTAGATAAAAAAGGGTGCAGCATTGGGGCAAAACGCTGGAAAAGTAAATAAAGAACAAGCGCGAACATTTACTGGAAGCAACCGTTTTGTTTTTTACCAGCGTTCGTGACTTGACAAAATTATTGTTCTCGGTTTATCGTCGCTATCGCTGGCGCGCAGGCATGTGTCATAAATTTTTTCCCGCCTTATAAGGGCCGAACAACAGTCGAATAAACGTGTACGAGAACGCGAATCGCTCGCTTTGCTTTTATGAGGAAAAATCGAGTCCTTGATGGGACAGCTGCTTCCTTTTTGCTAAGAAATGGGGTAAACAGAATAAATCGGACGTTTTGCTAATTTGTTGATCTTTTAAGGATATGCATGGAGAATATTTGTATTTAATAAGGTCGAATGTATATCTACAGAAAAATATCACGTATTATACAGTTTCAACTTGTACAAGTATAATAAATATAGAAAATTCTATAGCGATATAACACAAGATACAATTGTAGTATAGGTATTTTTTTTATTTCTTTTCTGGTTAGAAATTTTTTTTATTTCTTTTCTGGTTAGAAATTTTTATTATTTCTTTTCCGGTTAGAAATCTAACTAATAGAGAAATTTTCTATTATTAAACTAGGCAGTAGATATAGTGAGTGTACAATGAAAATTCACTAGATCCATTTTTTATTATAATAATTTTTAATTCAAATTTACATTAGACTACATAGACACCATAAGTGACTACTCCACAATGTATATTTAGTATCAATGTAAAACCATTCTCCATTTTGAAACACACCGATTTAACTAAAATGGAAGCTTCTAAAAATTCCCCTAGCATCTTTAACCTCCCCTTTCCAGTTCTAACGAAACACCACGTCGGAAAAGAAACAGATATTCCCGTTTTCTTTACGAGTGTTCCCTAAAACCTCAAAACAGGAAGTTAAAATCAAAGCGTGTCTAACTTTGGTTAAATGTTTGGTTTCAGGGGCGCAGTATGTGCCCGGCGCTGGGCTTGGCGCCGCACCCCAAAACAGGAACTTTAACTTCGAGTACATACCGAACTTTCCACCGTCCAGAACCGACAAATACAGGGGTGGTTCTGATATACAGAAGAGAATGACTCAAAGGGAGGATACGTTGAGGTTCGAGCAGGGCCGTATCAAGGCCCTGCAGGAGGAACGTCTGCATATACAGAAGAAGACGTTCACCAAATGGATCAATTCGTTCCTATTGAAGGTACCGTCTTTTTAAATAATTTTTTAACGTTATAAAAAATATTTTTTATTCACCGAACCGTGGTTCTTTGAAGATTAATAAAAAAAAAATGCGAAATAAAATTTAACACCGCAAGTGGTATGCATAGTGATCGAAGAGAGTTGCAAAAAAAAAAAAAAAAAAAAAATGAGCCACTGATCGCTAGAATATTTACACAGGAAGGAATCTGAGCGACTCGTTGAATCGATTACTTTCACTTCGCAGGCACGTATGGAAGTGGACGATTTATTCACGGATCTAGCCGACGGTAAGAAGCTACTGAAACTCCTGGAGATCATCTCCGGCGAACGATTGGCTAAGCCCAACAATGGCCGCATGCGAGTGCACAAAATCGAGAACGTGAACAAGTCGCTGGCGTTTCTTCACACAAAGGTAGGGTTAATTGATTATTTTCCCACATATTCAAATTAGTTCATTTTTTTCTTTCCACGCTGTGGTCCCATTTTTATGATGCAAACACGTTCAGTTGAATATCGCGTCCAAGGAAATCTGGTGTATATAATTAATTTCCTAGAGAAACGTTAAATTTAGGAAATTCTAGAAAATTCCCGGTGAAACGTTTTCTAGAGAAATACAGAATCTAGGAAAATGTGAGAAGAAATGTAGAAGGAGAGAGAAATTTAAGATTTGCTGAAGAGGTGCAGAATTATGTTTCGAAGAATTATATTTCGACTTCGTGGAACCGAGAATTCTCAGAAATCACTATCAACTTCCTACCAATATTTGCAGTGGCAGAATTTACCCTAGAAATTTATTACCGTAGACATAACCAAATAAAAGTTGCTTAACAGCTAATTTCTCTTCGAATCTTTCACTTCTTACCTCAGTCACAAGATACGAACGAATTATCGCGTTCGACATCTTCCTAGCGCGGATCAGAAAATTTCACCAGGAGCTATAGGCTGTTTGAGACTCGTTCGTTACATCGATGGATCTAATTGTTCCTCAGGGAGGACGTAGGTTATAATTCTCACGCTTTCACGATTGTATTTCCCATTTCGCGACAGCATTACACCCGTCTATCGGGTTACGCAAGGAATGGCACTGTTGCGCAACCGAAAACTGAAATTTTCTCCCAGCGAAGCTTTTCCTTGTCGTAGACATTAATAAATGACTATATTAACCCGCGTTCGACTCGCGTTTGCTCGATCGTTTCGTTACACTCGAGTTAACAAGCCTCTTATTAAAATAACCAAGTAACCAGACATACGTATAATTACTTGTAACTTTACTTGTAAATATGGAAATTAAAAAATTAATCCATTAAAAGTAGTTCGAATTTTAAGAAAATAAAGTAAAACAAAATTTTTTTCGAGCTAATACACTGCAGTATGCAACACGTGAAACCGTGAGAGAGGAGATACGATAAGTGACGCGTGGATGCTACTTCCGGTAACAGGAGAATCTGATCACGATCATCTTTCTTGGACGTATTATAAGCAGAAAAGACACAGAAGCGTTTTACGTTCTCGTAGTAATTGTATAATCTAGGGATATTTTGTAAGAATAAGAATTGGTATTCGTCAAAGAAGTATAATGTCTAGGGAATTCCAGAATATAAGATATTATATTATATTATATTAAGCTTTCTTGGCAATTTTTTATTTTCTGGTAAAATATAGAATCTATTTTCTTTCTATTATATTTTATTTCTCTTATATTCCTATTAGTTTCACGGAAACGCAAAATCTAAACGAAATACAAAATTTTATATACCTCTGAATACCAAGCTTCTCTGCAACAAAATTTCCCTTGGTTTACCAAGTCGTACGGCAACAATAAATTACTAAAGTCACAATAGTTAAAATCGACGTCTTCCAGCCGCATCTTGCGCCTACGATCGCGTAAGTGCATTATGTCTCGTATGCAGCATACATAAAACTATTATGTCATAAGCTACGAAGCATAGAGGCCATTCACGAGGACTTTGCACTTGTAGGGCTTCGTAGCGGGTTCCCTGTCCACGTAGGACGTCTTCTCGAAACTCTATGGTTGTATCGACTTTGTGAAGTGTACCCAAACATTATCGACTACGCATAAATAGTATTATTATTGTCAAACAGTAACAATAATAATAACAACAAATTATTATTCCTCGAAATATTTCACACGTTTTAAATGCAACGCTTTAAATTTACGAAAACGACACAATTGTTATTCGCGCGTTAAAAAATTCGTTTGAAATTAAAAAATATTTTACACCAGATTTTTATTTCCTTTTTAGAACTTTAAAACGTCACCCGTACAACCCAGTCTACCGCCGATAAGATTTAATTACCAACGGTGCATTCCTACGAAAGTAGAAAATCAACTCGTAGAAGTGTTGCGAAAATGCCAAAGGAACTTTCATTAAATACTTTCGCGATCCAGAGGTTTGAAATTCGTCGCGTTTACCGCGCCGATTTTCCCTGACTTTCTACGTCTCCGCTGAAAAATCGACGAAACGTTCGCGGAATATTTTTGCACCAAACGAGAATCATCTTCGAGAAATAACCAGTGTCCTTTCCAACGATCCAAGTGGAAAACGACGACCGGTATCGGTTAGTGACGAGTTATGTGATAAAATATATTACGATGATTGATTTGCGCGTCTAAATCCGATGGAACGCGATTGGCCACAGGTTTTGACTTTCATTGCCGGTATTATAGTGTTCGGAGCGATCACTAGGGACTTATTGTGTCGATTTATTGCTGGTGAATTGATGGCGGTCGTTTGTCTAGTACACTTTAGGCTATTTAATCGTTTTTTATTAGTTGCTGGTTGGTTTAGGGAAAAATTGAATACAGTGACTAGTTATTTTTTCTCGTTCTTAGGGGAAAATTGTAAGGAAGACTTCGATCTAGAAGAATTAAAGATTTTAAGGATTTTGAATAATAAAGCAGGTTTTTTAAATTGATTTATAAAAATATTGGAGAAAATTTTGAACCTAGAAAATAAGATTGTTTAATGATTGTCAAGGATTAATTAAAATTGTGGAATTTTTAAATATCTATAAGCATCGGAGATTTTGGCGCAGAGGAATTTTAAGGATTTATAAGTTGAAAATTCAAGGTTTAATTTAGAGGAAAAAAGTATTTCTTTAGGTCTTTTCCTTTACATGACGAATCGATGGAATAAGTAATTCGCGTATGGAAAGTTATTCGTGGAAAAGACACGTTTCGCACGTGCTTATTACCGCTTCGTCGAGTTACGCGATTCGCGACAGCGCCGTTACGTAAAACATCTTGCTAATCGCTTATAAAAAGTGTAAAATATGCGGACGTGATCTTAGGCGAGCATTAAATTTATATTCCCGACCGTAATCGATGCTGAAGCTTTCGATTTAAATCTTACATGTTACTGCATAAAATCTTACCAATTACATTTTCTTACTTCCCTTTCGTTAATTATTTATCAATATCACTGTTCGACTGAACAGTAAAAAAGTATGGAAATTTTTGCGATTCGTAAACGGTTAAAAATTTGCACCTACGATTTACATGGTTAGGTAAAAATTGTTTGCCATGCAAATATATTATTTCTTGCTAATTTATCGACGCGTAACTGTTATTTTTAACCATGATTGCTTCGTATCGTTTTTAAAATATTGTTGCATCAAAAAAAAAAAAAAAAAAGATGGAAGGTAGAACTTAATGGTTACTAAAAATACATGTGTAATGGCGGAGAAGAAGTCGATTAACGTTACGTTGCAAGGTTACAATAATGATAACCTCGAGAAACGTATTGTAACTATGTTTCCAAGGCTCTGACAAGATAACTGCGTCTAAAACGCGGATGACTCTCCCTAGGGGCTGTTCCCATGACCGAAAGAATTCGAACCGACAGTAATTAGGGAGGTAACCTCGGGCCATTCTGAGAAACCATAGCCCTCTTGCAGCCTCTAAAGCAGCAACACGTATGAGGGTAATATTTTTCTGCCTAATGCAGGGATAAGGTAAGATTAATGTAGGTACGGTTTAAGTTCCTAGTAATTTTCCTTCTAAAATGGCTACTATGGTTCTTTACTAGAGTATTTAGGATATTAAAATACTAGGATATTAATATATTTAACATCACTATATTGGAATACCGGAGTATAGGGATATCATGGAATTGGGTTATCGAGGTACGAGGGAAATTGAATATAGGAAATTGAGACATTAGATTATTGCGGTATTGGAATATTGGAATACTAAAATATAGCATGTTAGATTATTACTGCTCTCAGTTCCATTTCACTATACATACAAGGAAAAATTAATGGTTAAAGAAAGGTAGTAGATATAGAAGAACATTCAGCGTGCAATAAAAGTGACAAAGATAAAGGCAGACTCCATAGAGGGCCAAGTAAAAAGAAAGTGAAAAGACGTAAAGACTGTTGCACGGCAAAGGCAGAGAAAAAGGGAGAGGGGGCGATGAAAAAGAAAGTGAAAGAGAATTGATGAGGAGGTAACCATAATAGAAGCACCGGGTCTACACAATGGCCAAGAACAAACTCGCACGAACACTATCAAACGAACGTACATCAAACATTGCCATGATAGTTACTAAAAAAAGAATTATCCAATTCCTAATTCCAGAAAAATCTGCTTCAACCCGATGAACCTTAAAAAAAAAAGAACCTACTCGAACAACGATCAAGATAATCAAACAGATACTACAAAAGATATCGAGACAAGCAGGAATTCACCGGCATACTCACAATAGAACTCAACAAGAATCGACTTCGAGTCCCAAGTAGAGGGACTTCGTGGCGAATAAACGAAAGGGATCGAAATCGAAGGGTACAATCAAAGACTGAGAGGGAATCTCTGGAAGGACAGAATGGAGGCAGGATCAAAGGAGCGAAACGGAGAGACCAAGAGAAAGACAGAGAGAGAAGGGTCAGTGACCGAGGCGAAACTTGCTAGACCGTGAGTCCCGCAGATGTGAAATGAAACCAGACGGCACATACGTTGCTCGTGTGCTGATCATTTCACGTTAGAGGTTGTTCCGCCACGAAGAACCGCTCGTACGAGCTTGTCCACACCTTGGACCGACATCTCTGGCTATCTGTGAACACTCGGTGACACTTCTCCCCTGATGTTTCTCTCAGGGATCGTGTGATTTGATGCTGTTGATCAGGGATGCTGTTTTAAATGGTAAATTTAGATTAGGAAGGGTGTGAGGATAGGTTAAATAATTTTAGAATTAGTTGGAGGATTAGTTCTTACTTGGAAGTTGGTTTTAGGAAGTTTAGTGAGTCTTAGTTGAGAGGTTGATAGTGATTCAGAAATTAATTATGGTTGGCGGTGAGAATTGGTTTTATAAGTTGGTTGGAGAATAGTTTGGGTGTATAGGGATTTTCTGGTGATCTTAGTCACTTACTAGCTAAGAAGCGGCATAAATTTGGTAATTCATTAATTTTAAATTAAAATTCCAATAGGAGAAGCGCATGGATGTGTGATAGTTTCAATCGAATCATCCTGTCCAACTTAATTTCTAGCCATACTTTGCATTCTGACACAATCTACCCATAATACCGCACTAGTTACGCCATCTTTCAAAAGAACCAACTAAATTCACACGTTACCTCATCCGATCAACAAAAAGCGACACAAAAGAATTTGTTTATATTTTTCCATGCATGCACGGCTAAAGGCACGGCTGTTGAAAGGAACAGACAAAAAGTTTGGGTGAAAGTGGAGGCCGAGGAACGTGTGACTTGCATTTCTTAGCAATTATCGTGAAAGGAGCCGAGAATCGGAGCAATCGTGTCGCAGCTTATATATATATTTAGGAGCAAAAGAAATTTAAATAACCGCCCGATAACCCATGTTCTGAGACCTCGATAAAATAAGAATCTGGTAAACAATTAATTGGAGCGTCTGGTGTTATCAACCAACGAATTAATGTCGCGAGAGTAATTGGAATGAGGACATAGTACAAAGATCAGAAGAATAATTACCGAGAATTTTGTGCAGTCGTTTGCGAATGAATTAGGGTATAAGATGAATGTGAACACATCGTAGGTTATTTTCGGCGATGACACAAGATCATTGTAAGTGTTGATTTATCGAGTTCTTAAAAAAGGGATTCGTATTTTTTTAAGAAAAATTGATGATGTCACCGGCAATTGAATAATAAATCGACGGACCTTACGTAGGACGAGTGACTTAATATTGGCGTGAGTCATAATCGGTTTTGCGGTGGAATAATTATGGTATGAACTCGTCCTCTTCCGGTGTTCTGCGGTATTTCCGGCGTGCAATAGTTTTCTGAAATATCATTCTATTTATTGCGTTTAAAATAGCAATCTATAAAATGGAATAACATTCGTTTCTTACGGTCCGCAATGTTGGGTGAATAAGAGGTGCTTAAGAGGTTATTAAAAATCAAGATGGCGGTTAGTCTGAATGGTAATTCGATAATTCATGAACGTTTTCGTAGCTTCTCCACGCGTTCGCGTCGTCCTACAAACAATCGATATTAATGGCCGAGGAGGTTCATAAATATTCGATTTTTAAGTTAACCATGATTTTATGCCGGTGACCTCGTATGCATTTCCCAGGTTTCTCTTTTTAGCACCCGCCAGAGAAAGCAGTACAGGATACTCCAAAATTGTGGCCGCACGTGTCCCAACAAAAACATGTAGCTTGATTCACAAGTATAGGTAATATTCGTTGAACTCTGTTTGAAATTATACGGTACGTTCCAAAGTAGGCATACAACCTACCGAGTACTATACAGAGTGATTCAAACTTATAATCTCAAATGTACTAACAATTGTACAGGCTGTCTCAAGCATAAAGTTCCAAATTTAAAAGGAACAAATGGAACAAAGAAATATTAACATAAAAATTCATACGAGTAACTGAATAATTGTCCATAATTCTGAAACAACCTGTATACGCCCTCCTTCTCTATTTTATCCCCACTATGGTAGTTTTCCGCTATTTTATGATTCTGCCAGTGTAGTTTCCTCACAGAGATCGCTGGACAGCTATCCACGAAACGGCCAGTGGGCCATCAACATCGCGAAACGATCGTAAAACTGAAAGGACGCGGCCCCAACCTCCTTCTAACAGATATCCACCACTTTGCTGAACTTCTCGCTTGGTTATCGCTGGCCAGCTGTTCGATGCGTTGCTCGATACTGTTTCGTATCCCGTTGGAATGAAATTGCGTAAAAATTTTTGAACGACCCTGTACGTCTGTAAAAATTAACTTATCGCAAGGTTTACAGTCGCAGATAATTTCTAGGATTAGTTTCGAGTCTTAATTTTTATTACATTTTATTTCATTCGTGTTGAATAGTATTAAAAAAACTCGTAGATAAAATTAGAAAAGAAATTGTATTAAATATCGTTCAGTTAAAAAATAATTTTCTATCCTATAGTTAAGACGAATAGAGTCTGGAATTCTTAAGGAAGGAAAGTCATCATTATCTTAAGTTCACCATAGCAGTATCATCTGCAGATCGTTGCATTGCCATTGGCCAGGAACGAAATGTTGCGGAATTCCTGGTCAGAGACTGGAACCACGTTCCTCGGCCGGTTCATCATTACGAAAGCTGATTTATTCCTTTCGTCGTGATGTATCCTCTGGCTATTGTCGAAGGCTTTTCGATCAACCTTGTGCTCTATAACCGTACAAGGTACTCCTGGTTAAAGCGCCATTGTGATTCGCCATTTTTGGTTTCCTTGAATTAAAACGCGCAGTTGATGAAAGAAAATTGAGAACAAACAGATCGCATTGTTGGTAGACTAGTTACATAAGTGACTTACAAGATGAACGAATTGTAGAAATTAAATTATCTTGAACTTATCGTATTAACTATTTGAAAAGAAAAATTGAAGTACGTAAGCTTACTTAAAAATTAAGTCATCTACGGATATATAAATTGCCGTAGGTAATTTATGATATTTTAAAGATATTTATTAATGCTGCAAAAAAAAAAGAAAAGAAAAGAAAAGAAAAAAGATTAAAGAATAAATAAACGTATGTTAATACGCAAATTTCTCGTATTCCCTGTATCGCACACAATAAAGTTCCTTTATTGACGTTTCGATGCTGCGATATTAAAGAGACACGGGGCTTAGTTTATGTTCGAGTATTACGGCAGTGTGTGTCGTTAAAATTGATAAGGGATACACGCTCGTTGGCTGGAACGTATTTTACCCAAGAGAATCAGAATATCTTTATTAACAAGGTACCCGATGTCATTCGCGATGATTACATACCTGTATGGCTTTTTAGAATCCCCATTTCTTGATACCGACTCCATTTTTCAATATTCTAATTATTTTCCTCGTTTATTCAATTGGATGTTCTTAAGTTAAAAATTTCATA
Source organism: Ctenoplectra terminalis (assembly GCA_019453375.1). NCBI lineage: Eukaryota > Metazoa > Arthropoda > Insecta > Hymenoptera > Apidae > Ctenoplectra > Ctenoplectra terminalis. Next base: position 65,620 of record SMSQ01018327.1, read on the forward strand.
GGTAATTACCTTCCTAAAACATTACATGACATTGCATACAAATACAGAAAGTATTATTAAAATTATCCTTGCAGAAACTTACAATCACCATTCCTCAACGATCGACTGTTCCATCCATGCTAACCTAACATCTTCTCTCCGAGAGAAACCATACGATCGAGCTCAATTAGCGTCACCTAAGTGAAAACAGGTATGATCAGCCAACACCATCCACGAAGAGCGTGCTTGAAATCCAGCAGCAATTTTCATCCACTAGACATTTTCTTTCTTTCTTGTTTGCAAGTCTGTTTAAGTCGGTCCGCGTAGCGGTTTTCCTACGGCATCGTTTACAACTGGCGACGCGCATTCTTGGCAGAACTGCGGAATGTGGATCGAAGGCACGCGAACAACAACTCGCAAAAGGACATTCCTGATCGTGACCGTGCACACGCGGTGCACCACGATAGATTCCTGGTGTTTCGTCATCATTTAAAGAATCGTACGATTGCTGTAGATGAGCCTCTTATCCGCTTTTACCGTTAAGTCTGTACCGCTGGACGTTCTACGTAATCCAGGCGGAGGATTGCCGTGATTAAGTCTCCTGTATCATTTAACTAGCCTAGATCTTGCGATATGACTCATGAAACACATATTGTGATCAATTTGTTCCTTTTGAAAACAAGCTCATTAACACTAGAAGTACAGAAGAGATCAAAATAACTGGTTTCAATTTCTCGTATAAATACTATAAATTCATAATGCATTGAAAAAATGTTTAAATACCTATTGTTTTAAATTCCTTGGTAGAAATAGGTATAATTTAATTATATATAGTTCCACTGTTAAAACGATACCATTATCATTGCGACAAATGTTACATTGTGACCACACGTAAACAAATTTATGATCACCTTTGATCAAATCCAGATTGCGATCAAACCTCTTCAAACCATGATATGATCATTTCCATCGGCATCAACTTGTGAACAGGTATACCACAATCAGATTACGATTTATTTCTTCAAAACCAGTTTGTGATCCCCCTGTCCCAATCAACCTACTACCCTTTTCAGTGAACATTGGCCGCTTACAAAACCAATAATCGATTTTCATCTCGACTTACACGATTTATAAGTAGACCACCCAGCTGTAAATTATTAAATAACGATCGTGTATCGGTTACAGAGCTCGTTTTTGCACGGTTAAAGGGTACATTGTAGCGGCTTACATTGTAGCCAGTTAATGTCTAACGAAACGGGTGTTCACAGCCGAGTTGCAGCTTAGTGTCGGTTTAAACGTAGTGAACGTAGGAGTCGCATTCCACGCTAAATGCATTAAGAATGCCTAGTCCCATTCCGTTGGCTTCGCGGAGACTGTGGACCCAGCTGCTCATTGCAACCCTGGTGGAATTAATTTCCACGAACATTTCCATTACTGCTCCTCTCTTAATTTCGTTCGTACNTCACACGTTACCTCATCCGATCAACAAAAAGCGACACAAAAGAATTTGTTTATATTTTTCCATGCATGCACGGTTAAAGGCACGGCTGTTGAAAGGAACAGACAAAAAGTTTGGGTGAAAGTGGAGGCCGAGGAACGTGTGACTTGCATTTCTTAGCAATTATCGTGAAAGGAGCCGAGAATCGGAGCAATCGTGTCGCAGCTTATATATATATTTAGGAGCAAAAGAAATTTAAATAACCGCCCGATAACCCATGTTCTGAGACCTCGATAAAATAAGAATCTGGTAAACAATTAATTGGAGCGTCTGGTGTTATCAACCAACGAATTAATGTCGCGAGAGTAATTGGAATGAGGACATAGTACAAAGATCAGAAGAATAATTACCGAGAATTTTGTGCAGTCGTTTGCGAATGAATTAGGGTATAAGATGAATGTGAACACATCGTAGGTTATTTTCGGCGATGACACAAGATCATTGTAAGTGTTGATTTATCGAGTTCTTAAAAAAGGGATTCGTATTTTTTTAAGAAAAATTGATGATGTCACCGGCAATTGAATAATAAATCGACGGACCTTACGTAGGACGAGTGACTTAATATTGGCGTGAGTCATAATCGGTTTTGCGGTGGAATAATTATGGTATGAACTCGTCCTCTTCCGGTGTTCTGCGGTATTTCCGGCGTGCAATAGTTTTCTGAAATATCATTCTATTTATTGCGTTTAAAATAGCAATCTATAAAATGGAATAACATTCGTTTCTTACGGTCCGCAATGTTGGGTGAATAAGAGGTGCTTAAGAGGTTATTAAAAATCAAGATGGCGGTTAGTCTGAATGGTAATTCGATAATTCATGAACGTTTTCGTAGCTTCTCCACGCGTTCGCGTCGTCCTACAAACAATCGATATTAATGGCCGAGGAGGTTCATAAATATTCGATTTTTAAGTTAACCATGATTTTATGCCGGTGACCTCGTATGCATTTCCCAGGTTTCTCTTTTTAGCACCCGCCAGAGAAAGCAGTACAGGATACTCCAAAATTGTGGCCGCACGTGTCCCAACAAAAACATGTAGCTTGATTCACAAGTATAGGTAATATTCGTTGAACTCTGTTTGAAATTATACGGTACGTTCCAAAGTAGGCATACAACCTACCGAGTACTATACAGAGTGATTCAAACTTATAATCTCAAATGTACTAACAATTGTACAGGCTGTCTCAAGCATAAAGTTCCAAATTTAAAAGGAACAAATGGAACAAAGAAATATTAACATAAAAATTCATACGAGTAACTGAATAATTGTCCATAATTCTGAAACAACCTGTATACGCCCTCCTTCTCTATTTTATCCCCACTATGGTAGTTTTCCGCTATTTTATGATTCTGCCAGTGTAGTTTCCTCACAGAGATCGCTGGACAGCTATCCACGAAACGGCCAGTGGGCCATCAACATCGCGAAACGATCGTAAAACTGAAAGGACGCGGCCCCAACCTCCTTCTAACAGATATCCACCACTTTGCTGAACTTCTCGCTTGGTTATCGCTGGCCAGCTGTTCGATGCGTTGCTCGATACTGTTTCGTATCCCGTTGGAAAGAAATTGCGTAAAAATTTTTGAACGACCCTGTACGTCTGTAAAAATTAACTTATCGCAAGGTTTACAGTCGCAGATAATTTCTAGGATTAGTTTCGAGTCTTAATTTTTATTACATTTTATTTCATTCGTGTTGAATAGTATTAAAAAAACTCGTAGATAAAATTAGAAAAGAAATTGTATTAAATATCGTTCAGTTAAAAAATAATTTTCTATCCTATAGTTAAGACGAATAGAGTCTGGAATTCTTAAGGAAGGAAAGTCATCATTATCTTAAGTTCACCATAGCAGTATCATCTGCAGATCGTTGCATTGCCATTGGCCAGGAACGAAATGTTGCGGAATTCCTGGTCAGAGACTGGAACCACGTTCCTCGGCCGGTTCATCATTACGAAAGCTGATTTATTCCTTTCGTCGTGATGTATCCTCTGGCTATTGTCGAAGGCTTTTCGATCAACCTTGTGCTCTATAACCGTACAAGGTACTCCTGGTTAAAGCGCCATTGTGATTCGCCATTTTTGGTTTCCTTGAATTAAAACGCGCAGTTGATGAAAGAAAATTGAGAACAAACAGATCGCATTGTTGGTAGACTAGTTACATAAGTGACTTACAAGATGAACGAATTGTAGAAATTAAATTATCTTGAACTTATCGTATTAACTATTTGAAAAGAAAAATTGAAGTACGTAAGCTTACTTAAAAATTAAGTCATCTACGGATATATAAATTGCCGTAGGTAATTTATGATATTTTAAAGATATTTATTAATGCTGCAAAAAAAAAGAAAAGAAAAGAAAAGAAAAGAAAAAAGATTAAAGAATAAATAAACGTATGTTAATACGCAAATTTTTCGTATTCCCTGTATCGCACACAATAAAGTTCCTTTATTGACGTTTCGATGCTGCGATATTAAAGAGACACGGGGCTTAGTTTATGTTCGAGTATTACGGCAGTGTGTGTCGTTAAAATTGATAAGGGATACACGCTCGTTGGCTGGAACGTATTTTACCCAAGAGAATCAGAATATCTTTATTAACAAGGTACCCGATGTCATTCGCGATGATTACATACCTGTATGGCTTTTTAGAATGCCCATTTCTTGATACCGACTCCATTTTTCAATATTCTAATTATTTTCCTCGTTTATTCAATTGGATGTTCTTAAGTTAAAAATTTCATAGGTAATTACCTTCCTAAAACATTACATGACATTGCATACAAATACAGAAAGTATTATTAAAATTATCCTTGCAGAAACTTACAATCACCATTCCTCAACGATCGACTGTTCCATCCATGCTAACCTAACATCTTCTCTCCGAGAGAAACCATACGATCGAGCTCAATTAGCGTCACCTAAGTGAAAACAGGTATGATCAGCCAACACCATCCACGAAGAGCGTGCTTGAAATCCAGCAGCAATTTTCATCCACTAGACATTTTCTTTCTTTCTTGTTTGCAAGTCTGTTTAAGTCGGTCCGCGTAGCGGTTTTCCTACGGCATCGTTTACAACTGGCGACGCGCATTCTTGGCAGAACTGCGGAATGTGGATCGAAGGCACGCGAACAACAACTCGCAAAAGGACATTCCTGATCGTGACCGTGCACACGCGGTGCACCACGATAGATTCCTGGTGTTTCGTCATCATTTAAAGAATCGTACGATTGCTGTAGATGAGCCTCTTATCCGCTTTTACCGTTAAGTCTGTACCGCTGGACGTTCTACGTAATCCAGGCGGAGGATTGCCGTGATTAAGTCTCCTGTATCATTTAACTAGCCTAGATCTTGCGATATGACTCATGAAACACATATTGTGATCAATTTGTTCCTTTTGAAAACAAGCTCATTAACACTAGAAGTACAGAAGAGATCAAAATAACTGGTTTCAATTTCTCGTATAAATACTATAAATTCATAATGCATTGAAAAAATGTTTAAATACCTATTGTTTTAAATTCCTTGGTAGAAATAGGTATAATTTAATTATATATAGTTCCACTGTTAAAACGATACCATTATCATTGCGACAAATGTTACATTGTGACCACACGTAAACAAATTTATGATCACCTTTGATCAAATCCAGATTGCGATCAAACCTCTTCAAACCATGATATGATCATTTCCATCGGCATCAACTTGTGAACAGGTATACCACAATCAGATTACGATTTATTTCTTCAAAACCAGTTTGTGATCCCCCTGTCCCAATCAACCTACTACCCTTTTCAGTGAACATTGGCCGCTTACAAAACCAATAATCGATTTTCATCTCGACTTACACGATTTATAAGTAGACCACCCAGCTGTAAATTATTAAATAACGATCGTGTATCGGTTACAGAGCTCGTTTTTGCACGGTTAAAGGGTACATTGTAGCGGCTTACATTGTAGCCAGTTAATGTCTAACGAAACGGGTGTTCACAGCCGAGTTGCAGCTTAGTGTCGGTTTAAACGTAGTGAACGTAGGAGTCGCATTCCACGCTAAATGCATTAAGAATGCCTAGTCCCATTCCGTTGGCTTCGCGGAGACTGTGGACCCAGCTGCTCATTGCAACCCTGGTGGAATTAATTTCCACGAACATTTCCATTACTGCTCCTCTCTTAATTTCGTTCGTACCACTGGGAAAATGGAGCGCTGAAGTGAAAACAATGCAACATATTAATTCCACAAGCCTAGAAAATTCCTTACATATACCTCAATTAAAAGTACTAAAATATAACAAAATATTATGTGACTCCAAATCATCTTTCCTCCACTTTTTTCCCCAATAATCTTCATTTACTATCACAGTGTTAANGTCGGCAAAGTTGTACCCAAGCTGACATGCCGTGGCCTACAACAAAAAGCAATCCGCTGAAGGAACGAGTACCGGTTATTTAACGCTGTCGCCTTTATGCCGGCTTATTGGCCGGTCGTCTCGTTGCACGAGTTTTAACTGTGCAACCCCACCTTTTCGCTGGATGTAACAGTACCGTATTCCCGGTCTTACTATGCAGCCTGAGGCTCATTCATTATTCATACACCGTACGCCGATACTCGGACCGCTTATAACGTGATCGTATGCAGTTCGGCTGGAAATTCGATGGTCGGTCCCCGTGTGGCTGGGTTAATGGACGTATCGGCGAAAACTGTTGCGAAATACGGGCATAAAGATAATCGCCACGCTCTCTGAATGACCGTTGAAAATGGTGTTACATATACCTCGGTTGTTGGCTTCTTTGATTCACTGTCGAGTTCGTCCAGCTACTAACCTCAACCGTGCCACGCTGGGGAGTGGTTGAAATGCGTTAAGTGAAATGATCTGTATCGCGAGCAAGGGTAACCGTATCGCGATGCGGAACGGTGGATGGAGTTGGTTGTGTTCAACGTAGAAAATCTGGCATTGGAGTATCCTAGAAAAATTAGTTGTTAGTCTTCTGTTTTGGGTTACCTTTTTTGGGGGATATTTAGGGAGATAGTTCTAATTTCATTTTAGGTGAGATTAGTCTAGGGTGACGGTAGTTCCTCCAGTATAAAATGAAAGTTTCTATTTTATTACCGTCGCTATTAAATTGATATATATTTACCTAAAAACTGTTCCTTTTTCCCGTTTTCTAAATAATCCAGGATTTGTTAGACCAGTACTTTAGTATGCAGTAAGTCTAGAGGTTTTTCTCCTTCTCAGTTGCAAATATAGATTATTAAGATACCATGTAAATTTCAGAGGAGCCATGTAAGGTTATTATTATTATATCTTGTACCTCCTGTAATAGAATCGTAACTATGGTTGATAATGGCGCCACATCCAATCATGCTTCCATCAGTCCTGGTTCTGTGTAACGTTTACGGCAATCGGCGGTCTGATGATACATTAGATGGTAAAAATAATAAACGGGATGCTGGTGTGGCAAACACCAGCTCCGTGGACCATTATGCAGATTCTCTGATCTGTTATTATCGAGTGATCGCATCGATCGTTACACATACGACGCACGCCATGGTTACAAATTACGCGACAGGAAGCAACGTATTTGCCTTGCCGTGTAATGCTCATCGTGGCAAACATTTGTTTACTCACCGCAGGCTAATCGTTGGGCCGCGATGATTGATTCTAACGCGTGGTTTACATCGGTCTACGAGGTGCTCGAAGTGGACGCATGTTCGCCACGTTAGTAATTAGATGGAATGTAATGGTTCGATGCTCACGCTTAGACTAATGGATAACTTCCGTATGGAAATGAGAATGGTCGTTGAATAGCGTCTTGTGCTCTGATTTGCACGATGCAGAATCTCTCCAAAGGATTTCCTTTATGCCAGTAAAAGCGGCAGAGGTTTGTTTTCCGCATCTTTCTCTAAAAAGAAAAAAAAAAAAAATTATACACTTCGGTAATATAACAGGAAAAATGTTATGTTGTATTTCTTACTATTTGATCAATCCCTAACAGCTATTATCAAAGCCAATAAAATGGCCTGAGAGACTTTACATGCGCTCCAAAATTAAGTTCAAGAATATTAAAATAAAATTTTAATCGTTTGTCGTTTGTTCTGTCAGGTACAGTTATTAAGTAAACCTAACAAATATTCAGACCTGTATTCTTCATTATTTAATTAACGCCCAACAATAAATAGAAGAGAATGAAATTTCATTTATGATGACCTTCAAAGATTAGATTTGGTCGTTGGTATATTACCAACAGGTTCAAATGTGAACGACCCGATTCACATATACGAATGCACATGCAACTTGATGCATATTTGTGCAGTTTCATTTTATTATGAATTGTTCCACCTCAGCGAGTCAGATTCCATTTCCAGGATGCGTTTCATTTTACCACTGACCGGTGTTTACCTACCATGGTTCTTCTTTTCCTTTTTCCGCACGCAAATACATATGTTCCACATCTTTTGGATTCCAAGAGATGTCAGTCGACCAGAAAGAAACGATTTTCATTTCCCAACGGCCTTGATAGACCGGCACAAGTGATCGGACGGCATTCCAGCAATCGCGAGAACGTCGCGCTTCAGGCGCACACCGCGATTAAGTATAATAACGTAGCCGAGCCGTTTGTTGGCCCACGAGCGTTTCTTCAGGCCCCGATCGTCGTTCATAACGCTCGATCGAACGTGTCAGAGAAATCAATAAAGCCATAAGTCGATGTCGAAACACGGCTACAACTCCATTGTGGAAGATCGAGCCTGTTATACAATAAATGATAATAAAATGAATAAACAAATTTTTACCTCTGCAACGCCTACCTAATTATTATCTTAAGATTAATGAGCAGTTGCTTAATACTTGCCTATCCCACTTTCTGTAACAGTAATTGGTATATTATTTCACGAGTAAATAATAAACTCTTGAAGATAATTATTTGAGTGGTTCAATACAGATTGGACCCCTTATTTTAAATTACAGGATTATCTGAAATCTAATTCTTAATATTTATGATATTATTCCAATATCCTTATCCACTTAATAAGTTACTGACAGTCTATAAAAATGGCAGCGCGTACATTACATATCTTTCCACGTTTATCTTAGCCATAAAATTCTATTAAATTGGTACATATCCGATACGAGTCCCAGAAATATTCTGCCGTGGTCCCAATTAAAAATGGCTGATCAACTCAAGGTATGTACACCTTGAAAAGTTGATGCCAACCAAAAGTGAACGACCTGGTATCGTGCATCTGACTTCTTATTTTCAATAACCGCATTATCATAATGCGTTGCACTCAAGGCCGTCTAGCAGTTGTTACTTTTCACATGACGCAACGCCGCTGCATGTCCGTTTTATCATAGCAAGATGCTCGTGCACAGGCGCCTATTAAGGCCCACTGTTTACGCAATACACACGATGCCAATAGCCAGCGTGCATTCCGCTCTTTTACTTACTCGTGTGTGCGCTCGCGCGCGAGGGCACACACGTGCACGATGGAATGCGAATATCATTGTGCCAGAAGTACACCGATCCCTTCTCATAAATTCTGCGAGTGCATTATGCGGTTGCATTCACCTGATCTGAGAATTGGTGGCTTTCGTGAAGTCATGAAAGTGGAATCTAAAATGAGATTGTAGAGAAAGATTAAAAATTTAATTTTAATTTATTGAAGCTTAAGGTTTTTTTTTTTTTTTTTAAAATACCAACTAACTTGTTATGGTTTCCAGGTCCGTTTAGAGAGTATAGGAGCAGAGGATATAGTAGATGGGAATCCAAGGTTGATACTGGGTTTGATCTGGACCATCATCTTGAGATTCCAAATTCAGGAGATTGAAATTGATGTGGACGAAGAAAATGACAGTAGTGAGAAGAAATCAGCCAAAGATGCTCTGCTCCTGTGGTGTCAGAGGAAGACCAATGGATATCCTGGTGTCAACATCCAGGATTTCACTGGTAAATGCAATATTCTTAATTAATCTGCACTTTGGATCAATCACAATTATGATCAATTTGAAATTCTTATTAATTTCTGAATCTGTTTGATTATAGGATCTTGGAGAAGCGGTCTTGGTTTCAATGCCCTCATCCATGCACACAGACCAGACCTGGTCACTTGGTCAGAACTGCAACAGAACAAGAATATCGATAATCTTAATTATGCTTTTGATGTGGCTAATTCGGAACTGGGAATCCCACGATTGTTGGATGCAGAGGACGTTGACACTGCCCGACCTGATGAGAAATCTATCATCACCTACGTCGCTTCTTATTACCACACATTTGCCAGGATGAAGAATGAAATTAAGAGCGGTAAAAGAATTGCGAACGTGAGTAGATTTTTATATGCCCATTAACTTATTAATACAATATTTAAAAAAAACTTAGGAAACATCTTTTTACGTTTCCAGATTGTGGGACAAATGATGGACGCTGACAAGATGAAAATCCATTATGAAAAATTAACAACGGACTTATTAGAGTGGATCAAGATGAAAATAGGAGTACTAGAAAACAGGAACTTCCCTAATTCTTTAGAGGGTATTCAGAGAGAATTGTTAGCTTTCAAGCAATACCGAACAGTGGAGAAACCACCAAAGTACAAAGAACGATCAGAGATAGAAGCTCTGTACTTTCACATAAACACTCAGCTGAAATCTTTGAACCAACCTGCATTTACTCCTCAAGAGGGACAATTAGTCCACGATATTGAAAGAAATTGGGTAGAGTTAGAACGAGCTGAGCATCGTCGAGAAGTGGCCCTTAGGACTGAACTTCTAAGACAAGAAAGATTAGAGCAACTCAACTACAAGTTCGAAAGGAAGAGTGTACTAAGAGAAGGCTACTTAAAAGAAATGATCCAGGTCTTAACGGACCCAAGATACGGCAGCAATTTGGCCCAAGTAGATGCTACAGTCAAGAAACACGAAGCCATAAGTGCAGACATCTTAGCTCGTGAAGAACGTTTCCATGATTTGACTAACATGTCAGAGGAACTGGTAAGAGAAAATTATCACGGTCTAGAAAGAGTGAGAGTCAGGGAACAGGAAGTGCTGCAGAGATGGAAGGAGCTCCTGGCCCTCTTGGACCATCATAAATCTAATCTAGTTGCTCTAAGTTCTCTCATGAGTCTTATGCGAGAGATTGACACTACATTGGCCTCTATTCAAGAGTTGCAGCTTAACTTCCAAAGCACAGACGTTGGTCCACATCTGTTAGGTGTTGAAGATTTATTACAGAAACACAGTTTGCAGGAGTTACAAGTAACTGCTCTTGGCGAAACTCAAAGGAGACTGGGCAGGCAAGCGGCTCAGCATTTGGCCCAACCTCAAAGTAAAGAGGTATCGCTTCTGCAACAAAAATTGGAGATGTTGAACCGAGCTTACGACGATCTGATGGAATACAGCAAGGAACGTAAAGCCCGCCTGGAAGATGCAAGAAACTTTTTCCATTTCCTTCAAGACCACGAGGATGAAGAATCCTGGCTGATTGAGAAGCAGCGGATTTGCAAGGCTGGAATATCGGCCAAGGATCTACGTGCTGTAATCTCGTTGCAACAGAAGCACAAAGCTCTCCAGGATGAAATGAAAGTGAGGAGGCCAAAGTCTGAGCAACTCTGCGACGCTGGCAGGAAGCTGATAGCTGACAATCATCCTTCGGCCTTGGAGATTCAGAATCGTATCGACTCGTTGCAAGAACACTGGAAGGTCTTAGAGGAGCTGGCAGCTCTGAGAAAGAAACAGTTAGACGACGCAGCGGAAGCTTTTCAATTTTATGCGGATGCAAATGAGGCGGATTCCTGGATGAACGAGAAGATGGCTCTCGTGGCCTCTGAAGATTATGGCGTCGATGAACCTAGCGCTCAAGCGCTTCTACAGAGACACAAAGATCTTGAGGGAGAGTTGAATGCTTATAAAGGCGACGTGCAGTCGTTGAACATGCAGGCTGAGAAACTTATCAAGTCTGGAATTTCTACCCTTGAGTTATCGGCTGATCCTGAACCTGTTGCAGAATTAGAACAGGAAGAATGGAGTAAGTTTTGCGTCACATTTACTGAAACATTTTGTTTTTTTTTTTACTATAGAATAAATTTAAAAAATAATTTCTTTTGTTTTAGGCAAAGAAATAAGGCTGGTTCCACAGGACGAGTGGGTGGATGAAGTTGTAGAAAGAATGGAACCCAGAACGGTTCTTGAAGACAGACTGGTACCCCAAGTAAAGAGTCTGTACCCGTTCAGTGGCCAGGGAATGCATATGGTAAAGGGTGAAGTAATGTTTCTGTTAAATAAAACAAATCCTGACTGGTGGAGTGTCAGAAAAGCGGATGGCGCTGATGGTTTCGTGCCAGCAAATTATGTCCGTGAGATAGAACCTAAGGTGATACAGGTTCAGGTCAGGAGACCAGAAAAGGTTCGAGTAACTCAGAGAGTAAAGAAGACCAAGATGGTTAAACAGTTAGTTCCTGTTAGAAGAGTGAAGTCTATAAAGTCAACAGTAAAACCAGTTAAGAGAAAAACTGCCTCTGATGGAGACAGCGTTGAGAAACGACAGAAGAAGATCAATGACACTTACAGCGAGCTTCAGGAGCTGGCATTGAAGCGACACGCGTTGCTAGAGGACGCTATAAGACTTTATGGCTTCTATCGCGAATGCGATGACTTTGAGAAGTGGATCAAGGACAAAGAAAAAATGCTGAGAGCCGATGACCCACGAGACAACGTGGAAACTGCTAAAAGAAAATATGAAAAGTTCCTCACGGACCTTTCAGCGTCAGGAAAACGAGTAGAGGCCATAGATTCTGCCGTTGACGAGTTCGTTAGACAAGGACATAGTCAGTTAGACAAAGTCAAGGCCAGGCAGAGGCATATCCATCAACTTTGGGACCACTTGAACTGGTTAAAGACGCAGAAGGAGAAGAGCTTGGAAGGTGCTTCCAGTGTGGAACTGTTTAACAGAACTTGCGACGAAGCTCATGATTGGATGTTGGAGAAAATTACCCAATTGGACACTGCAGAGCTAGGACCAGATTTGAAGACAGTCCAGGCCCTGCAGAGAAGACATCAACACTTGGAGAGGGAGTTAGCACCGGTTGAAGAGAAAGTACGAATTTCTTTCTTGTATATAAATATATATATATATATATTTTTTATTTCAATTAGAAATTATTTTTTTAATTATTTATTCTAGGTAAGGAAAGTGAACTTACTAGCAAACAGTGTGAAGAGTTCTTATCCACACGAATTGAACAACGTGAATGCCAGGCAGAATGAAATCAAAGAGCTCTGGAATCAAGTCCAAACGAAAGCTAAAGAACGCAGATCCAGATTGGAGGATGCAGTGGGCCAACAGATTTTCATGAACAGTTCAAAGAATTTGATTAATTGGGCTGCGGATATGCAAGAAACGATGAAGGTTGAAGAACCTGTTAGAGACGTTGCCACAGCTGAAAAGCTTAGGAAGCATCATATGGAGCTTGGAGAAGATATACGAACCCGTGAAGACGAATTCCGAGAGGTTGAAGAACTTGGAAACCAATTACTGCATCGTAATCCATCTCTGATGGATGTTAGTGAACGTTTGGACAAACTGCATGGCTTATACCATGCTGTGACATCAGACTGGGCGGCAAAAGAAGCTTGGCTTCAGCAATGCTTGGAGCTACAGCAGTTTAATCGCGAGGCTGATCAAATTGAGGCTACCACTAGCTCTCACGAAGCGTTCCTAGATTTCACTGACTTGGGAGAGTCTCTAGATGATGTTGAGGCTCTGTTGAAGCAGCACGAGAAGTTTGAGAACACTCTCCACGCACAGGACGATAGGTTGAAAGCGTTCAGCGACACTGCAGACAAATTAATTGCTCAGAATCATTATGACAGGGACTAGTAAGTATCTTTAGTGTTGTATAAATTTATTTTTAATTCAGTAATAGTCTAAGAATACTGGTAATGGAATTAAACATTATTCACAGTATTAATGACAGAAGAAATCAAGTCTTAGCCCGAAGAAACCAAGTCAAAGACGCAGCACAACGTCGTCGAGCAGCCCTCAAAGCCTCAGAACACTACCAACAATTTTCTGCAGAGGTCGATGATTTAAGAGACTGGTTGGGTGACAAAATGAAGACAGCATCCGACGAAAGTTACCGAGATTTGAATAATCTGGAACGAAAGCTTCAGAAGCATGAAGCATTTGAAAGAGAACTGAGGGCTAACGAGGGACAACTAAGAGCCGTAAACAAAGCTGGAAAAGCTTTGATATCTGAAGAGAACTATAGATCAGACGATGTAGGAAAAACTTTGAAAGAATTAAACGATCAATGGGATAGACTGGTGGCGTTGTCCTTAGAAAAAGGTCGCAGATTGAGACAAGCCGCCTCCCAACATGGCTACAATAGAACAATGGAGGATGCTAGATTGAAACTGGAAGAAATAGAGAACTGTTTGCAAAGCAAACAAGTTGGAGTGGATCTTAGAAGTTGCAAGGAGTTGTTGAAGAAGCATCAGACCCTGGAGGGTGATATGTGCCAGTGGGAACAGAAAGTTGATGACCTGGTGGCCATGGGAGAAGAAATGGCTCACGAAGGTCACTTCGATGCGGCAAATATATTGAAATCTAGCCAAGCCACGCAAAGAAAGTATGTCATATCTTAAAGTGGTGTTAAAAATATTTACCAAAAAATTAATTTTCTTTTTTTTTTAGATTCCGTAGTTTAAAGGAACCGGCCAAGAGAAGACGAGAAGCGTTAGAAGAAAGCTTACGATTCCACAAGTTTGGTTTTGAACTGGATGCTGAATTGCAATGGATAAAAGATCATCTTCCACAAGCATCCTCGACGACACTTGGACAAAATCTGCATCAAGCTCAGACATTGCACAAGAAGCACAAGAAATTGGAAGCAGAAATTGCTGGGCATCAACCAATGATAGACAAAACTTTAGCTTCTGGGCAGACTCTGATCGATCAGGCCCACCCAGAGAAGAAAAAGGTAAGAATATAAATAATAAGAAAAGTTATTGGCAAAGATTTCCGGGAAGAAATATATGTGTACGTCTTCTCTGTTATTGCTCTCTGATAAATACGTGGTGAATTCGAAATAAAGCTTCATAATTTTTGCACAGTTGGGACTGTTACAAGAATATTGGGTCTACAGAGGTAAGGTCGGCAGAGATGCATGGATGGTGTTGTTTTATTTAAAATGTAACAATATTGATCGTTAAGCAGCTGCAAAAATTAAAAAATTAACGCGATTCGATTAATGGAGATTTGTTAATGAATCTTTTTATGCAAGAAAAACTAAATTTTTTTAACGTATAATTTAAATAAAAAAGCAGGATTTCTTTTCAGCGTGCATGTGCTTATTTTACTTGATTTACTCCAAGATTAAAAGTATATTTTTTATCACGCAGTGTTTTATCGTAGACTATCTTATATTTGTAAATATTAACAAGGTTTTATTTTATTTATAGAGCGATTAAAAAAATTATATGTCCAACGATAACATGTCTTTTGGTGTATTTCTACTTGTCTTATTGTAAATCAATTATTCCAATAAGTTTCATTTTTGCATAGATACGAGAACTATGCGACGTGCTCGACGATGCATGGAAGGACCTACAAGAAAAGGCTGGAGAACGAAGCAAGGCTCTAGACTTGTCTCTAAAAGCGCAAGAATTCTTCTTCGAGGCAGGGGAAGTTGAAAGTTGGCTAAACGAGAAGAACGATGTTCTCAGTTCCACTGATTATGGTAGAGATCGCGATGCCGCCACAAAATTGTTAACAAAACATAAGGTATAATGAGCTTCGCACTACCAATTTAAAAAAAATAATATTCGACAATTTTATAAAAATATCTAAAATATTTCAGGCAGTAGAATTGGAGCTGGACACTTACAATGGCATTGTAACAGAGATGGGGCACACAGCCTCCACCATGATTAACGCAAAACACCCTGACAGTAAAGCAATTGCAAATAAGCAACAAGCAATCGCCCAACAGATGAGAGCATTGCAAAGACTAGCTACAGTAAGACAGCAACGCTTGATGGAAAGTATGTATCGCCACGAATACTTCTTAGAAAGCAGAGAATTAGAGCAATGGATCAAGGAACAGGAACAATCAGCCGCTTCTGAAGATTATGGCCAAGACTATGAACACTTGTTAATATTGCAAGCTAAGTTCAATGACTTTAAACACAGAATAGAGGCTGGTTCCGAAAGATTTAATCAGTGTGAAGAACTGGCCAGGAAATTAATCGCCAATGAGAGTCCATATATTCAAGATATTGAGAAACGACAGGAACAACTAGGGTAAGATTTAACGTATGACTTGGTTTAGTTGATGTACATTACGTGGACTTAGAATTTTGGTATAATTTACTTGGAATATTTACTTTCACTCAATGCATGTCCACTCTTTGCAACTTAGCAATAGTACTGTTTCTGGTAATAAATAGTTAATCTAGTTTTTAATAGATGGTAAAAGGGTAATAGGAAGAATGATTATTGTCGGTGTCGGGTTACTAACAGTATCTTTGTACATATATTTAACGCAGACCAGACGATGATGACCCTATAAGGCAAGTGGAGAAACAGCATGATCTCATCAAGTAAGTACACATTGGTGGATTTTGTAGTTCTGTACAGTGTACACGTCGTAGCATGTTTTATAATTCTACTTGGTGAAGATTAATCAATAAAAGTATCATCTTAACGATCAAATTATGAATATTCATAATTATTTATTAGGGAATCCTGGCAACACCTTCTTGGTCTCATTCGAAACCGCGAACAGAGGTTACAAGCGGCTGGAGAAATTCACAGATTCCATCGAGACGTAGCTGAAGCTTTGTCTCGTATACAGGAGAAAGAAGCAGCTTTACCAGAAGATCTAGGGCGCGATTTGAACTCTGTGCTTGCGTTAATTAGGCGCCACGAAGGCTTCGAAAATGATCTAGTCGCGTTAGAGGCGCAACTTCAAGTTTTGGTTGAGGATGCATCCAGGTTGCAAGCGCACTATCCAGGAAACAATGCGGTACATATTGATCAGCAGCAACAAATTGTTGTTGCTCACTGGGAAGAGTTGAAAGAGAGGTCTGCTCATAGGAGAGATCAATTGCAAGCTAGTTGTGATCTGCAGCGATTCTTGACACAGGTATTTTTTTATAAAATAAATCTGGAGAAACTATAAAAGTTAGGAGGTGTAACATATGAGGAAATATGATCCTAGGTTAGAGATCTGATGAACTGGGCGGCTGGACTTCGAGCCGCGATGTCGACAGAAGACAAAGTGAGGGATGCTGCTAGTGCACAGATCTTGAAGGCGGAGCATGAAGCTCTGAAAGGAGAGATTGAAGCAAGAGAGGACAGTTTTAGCTCTGTTCTTGACCTGGGCGAGGCTATGGTTCAGACCGGTCACTATGCTGCCATAGTAAGCTTAATCTTTGTATTTCTTTTTGTATTGTTCACTTTAATCAATCAGAATAAAATAAAATTTATTGGATGGAACTGTTGTTGCTTTACAGGAGGTTGAAGAAAAATGCAATCAGCTACTGGATGAGAGACAAAAATTACACACCGCCTGGCAGCAGAAGAAAGTACACTTGGACCAACTAATAGACCTTCACTTCTTCCTACGAGATGCCAAACAGTTGGACAACTTGTCAACCACCCAGGAAGCTGCGCTGAGTGGCGATAACTTCGGAGACTCTGTTGAAGAAGTGGATGCACAAGTGAAGAAGCACAACGAGTTCGAGAAGCTACTAGTGACGCAAGAAGAGAAGCTGACTGCCCTACAAGAACACGGAGACAAGCTTCTAGCTCAGAACCACTTTGATTCGCCTACGATTGCAAGAAGATTAAGCGAAGTTGTTCAGAGGCGCGCCAGAATTCGAAATCTATGCGAAGCTCGCCGAAGAAGACTAGAAGCTGGTTTGTTGCACGCTCAGTTTGTCAGAGACGTCGCAGAAGCTGAGTCCTGGATTGGAGAAAAGCAGAAGAAACTCGAAGCAGAGGCGTCCAAGGGAGAAGTGTCCAGTTTGGAGGATAAGATCAAGAAACTGCAGAAACACCAAGCGTTCCAGGCTGAGCTGGCGGCTAATCAGAGTAGAATCGAAGAGATCAAAGCCAAAGGGGAGACGCTTCTTCAGCAGAAGCATCCAGCGAGCGCTGAGATTCGGCAACAGTTAGAACACCTTCATGCTTCTTGGAGAAAATTATTACTGGAGTCTGGAAACCGCGGCAGAGGTCTGGAGGAAGCTCAGGATATTCTGGAATTCAACAACCAGGTAGAGAAGATCGAGGCGTGGATAAGGGACAAAGAGATGATGGTCCAAGCTGGAGATACTGGAAAGGATTACGAACACTGTTTGAGTCTCCAGAGAAAGCTCGACGATGTAGACAGTGACATGAGAGTAGACGACTCTAGAATAAAGACAATTAATGCTTTGGCTGATAAACTGATCAAACAAGGCAGGGACAACGAATCGAAAGCTATCCAACAACGCCGTGACAACTTCAATAATAAATGGAAAGGTTTGCAAGGAGCGTTGAGTGCTTATAGGGAAACGCTAGCTGGAGCTTTGGAGATTCATCTGTTTAACAGAGATATCGATGACACGAGTCAACGAGTCATTGAAAAGTCAGTTGCCATGAACACAACTGATGTTGGGAAGGATCTACCTGCTGTTGAGCACCTGCAAAGAAAGCAAGAGGCAATGGAGAGAGATATGACCGCCATAGAAGGAAAATTGAAGGAACACAAAGCAGAGGCTAGAGAATTGTCATTGAAATATCCAGACAAGGCGCCACAAATAAATGGAATATTATCAGAATTACAGTCCAATTGGGACGACTTGCAGCGATTTACTCAACATCGTCGTGAAGCTTTGAATCAGGCTTACACTCTGCACAAATTCCAGGCTGATCTGCACGAGCTCGAGCTTTGGGTGGCTGATACGATTAAACGTATGGACGAGTCTGAGCCTCCAACTACAATATCTGAAGCTGAAGCTTTACTAGAGCTTCATCAAGAAAGGAAAGCAGAGATTGATGGTAGACAGGACACGTTTAAAGCCTTGAAAGAGCATGGACAGAAACTTCTGGCTATCAACGAAGACGTTAGAGGTAACCTGGAACACCTGGAGGAGCTTAGACAAGGATTGGTCAATGCTTGGGACACTAGGAGACAAAAATTGTCACAAGCGCATCAGTTGCAGCTGTTTAAGGAGCAGGCTGATCAAGCTGACAGCTGGCTAGCGACGAAAGAAGCATTCCTCAACAATGACGACCTTGGTGAATCTTTATCTGGTGTTGAAGCGCTGTTACGTAAGCATGAAGAATTCGAGAAGATGCTGGTCTCTCAATTGGGCCGCGTTGAGGAGCTAGAGAAGTTTGCAAACGACATGTTATCAGAGGAACATTCAGACGCTAATGTTATCAAGCAACGATTAATATCAGTCTGTGCTAGAAGAGACAGATTGCAGAACAGTGCAAAGGCAAGGAGGAAGAAATTGTTAGAAAGCCATCATCTGCATCAGTTCCTTAGAAACATATATGAAGTTGAAGGCTGGCTTCACCAGAAACAACAAGTGGCCAGTGATGAGAATTACAGGGACTCGTCGAATTTGCAAAGTAAAATTCAGAAGCACGCTGCCTTTGAAAGCGAACTGATGGCTAACAAAGGAAGGGTAGCAGCAGTGATTAATGAAGGTGAAGCACTGATTGAGGAGAATCATTACGCCTCGGACAGTATCCAAGAACGTCTGGACGAGTTAGAAGCAGAATGGCGCCTGCTCCAAGAAACCAGTGAACTGAAGAAGAACAGATTAAACGACGCTTACCAAGCTTTACTCTTTGGACGAACCTTAGACGAATTTGAGACATGGATGGACGAAGTGGAAATTCAGTTGCAGTCAGAAGATCATGGAAAAGACCTATCCAGTGTTGCCAATTTACTGAAGAGGCACACTAATTTGGAAAACGACGTTCTAGGCCATAATGAAGCTTGTGAGTCGATTAAAGAGACAGCAACCAGTTTTCAGAAGTCTAATCACTTCATGTGTGATGAAATACAAGACAGAGCTGTGGTTACGATAAACAGGTACCACAGTTTGCAGGAACCAATGCAGATAAGAAGGGACAATTTGGAGGATGCTAAATTGCTGCATCAGTTTGCAAGGGATGTTGAGGATGAATTGCACTGGTTGTCGGAAAAAGAGCCTCTGGCTGCGAGCAACGACCTAGGAAGCTCTTTGACCACTGTGCAACGATTGCAGAAGAAACATCATGCTCTGGAGGCGGAATTAATTTCAAGAGAGCCTGTGGTGTCGTCCCTGGTCAGTAGAGCCACAATTATGGTGAGGAGCGGCCACTTTGCTTCGGAGAAAATTGAAAAATTATCACAAGAATTGCAAGACAAGCTGTCGCATCTTAGGGACCTAGCAAGCGTTAGGAAACTACGTTTACTCGATGCTGTTGAGTCACAGATGTTCTATGCTGAAGCATCAGAAGCTGAGCAATGGATAAAAGAGAAACATCCACAGTTAACCGCTACAGACTATGGAAAGGATGAAGACTCTGTTCAATCATTAGTAAAGAAGTTAGAGGAGATAGAGAGAGATTTAACTGGCTTCGAGAATACTATAGGAAACTTGAGAAAACTTTCGCACGGACTGATAGAGAGACATCACTTTGATAGTAAAAATATTACTCAAAAACAAACAGAAATTGAACAGAAGTTCAAGGAATTACAGAAACTGAAAGACTACCGATTCCAGCGGCTGCGCGAGAGTGAGAAGTTCTTTAAATTCATCAGACAAGCAGATGAGGTCATTGAATGGATTGGAGACCAAACAACCGTCGCAGCTTCGGAGGATTATGGTCGTGATGTGGAACACGTAGAGCTACTTATACAGATATTTGACAATTTCTTAGCTGGCTTAACAACAAGCGAAGGACGAGTATCAGCTGTACTTGACGAGGGACAAAAATTGATTGAAGAAAATAATCCAGAAAAAGCCAAAATATTAATGAAGATTGATGAGACCAAGCAACAATGGGAAGATCTAAAGGAATTAGCACATGCGCGACAAGATGCACTGGCTGGTGCAAAACAGGTGCACATGTTTGACAGAACTGCGGATGAGACTATCTCCTGGATTCAGGAGAAAGAAACTGCCCTCAGTTCTGACGGCTATGGCCACGATTTGGAAACCATCCAAGCTTTGGTCAGAAAACACCAAGGATTTGAAACAGACTTGGGTGCTGTGAAGGAACAAGTTGAACTGCTGATGGTAGAAGCTTCCAGATTAATTGAACTATTCCCAGATGCCAGAATACACATAGACGTGAAGCACCAGGAAGCTGAAACGGCTTGGAATGAGCTACTAGAGAAAGCAGCTCAAAGAAGAAGCAAACTAGCACAGGCTGAACAGTTGCAAGCATATTTGGGCGAGTACAGAGACCTGATGTCCTGGATAAACGAGATGGTAGCTAAAGTAACAGCTCCCGAACTGGCTCGTGACGTGCCAGGTGCTGAGGCATTAATCTTAAGACACAACGAGTACAAAGCGGAAATTGAAACACGCAACGAAGCCTTTGATAAGTTCTATAGAACTGGCCAGGAATTGATAGAAGAAGGCCACTTCTTGGCAAAAGAAATCGAGGACAAGATATCAGTCCTACAACACAGACAACAATTTCTGAAGGATACTTGGGAGCAACGAAGGCACATCTATGAACAGAATCTTGATACTCAATTGTTCAAACGCGAAGCAGAGACGTTGGAGAACTGGATTGTCAGCAGGGAGCCCATGCTGCAGGATGGAAAATTGGGCGAGAGTATTTCACAAGTGGAGGAGCTCATAAGGAAGCACGAGGACTTTGAAAAGACCATAGAAGCCCAGGAAGAGAGATTCAACGCGCTCAGACGTATAACCATGTTGGAAGAAGCGTTCCAGAAGCAGCAAGAGGCAGAAATGGCGGCCAGACAAGCTGAGAAGGAAAGAATAGAACGTGCTCGCTTGGAAGAGCGGAAACGCAAGGAGGTACAGAGGATAACAGAAGAAAGGAAGCGGGAAGAAGAACGAAGACGATTAATGGATAGTCCTCACCGTACCGTGCACGATGAAGTCAATGGAACAGCTGATGAACATGAGTCTATCAATAAACTATCACCTCTGAAGACTTCCACCACGTCTGAGGGTCTGGACACAACTCCAATGCAGAAACCACATGGTATATCCCATGTGTTTGGTGAGAAACTGAGAAGAACGACTCCTGACATTAAAAGAGCAGAGAGTATGAAGGTGGACACAAAGAAACCGAAGAGGACACCTAGCTTTACGACCAGAAGGAGGACACAGAGCTTCAGAAAGCTGCAGAGGATGGAGAACATGGATGCCCTACCACCGGTAGAGATTCAGGGTCTCCTGGAGAGGAAACACGAACTTCAAAGTGCTGGTAAAAAGGCAGCCGTACGTTCTTGGAAACAGTACTACACAGTATTGTGTGGACAACTTCTCTGTTTCTTTAAAGACATGGAAGATTTTTCATTGAGCAAAGCAGCCACTGCTCCCATCACCATTTTCAATGCCATATGTGAGAAAGCAGATGACTACACTAAGAAGAAGAATGTGTTCAGATTGAAATGTACAGATGGATCAGAATTTCTATTCTTGGCACCGAGTCAGCAAGAAATGGAAGACTGGGTCAACAAGATATCATTCCACGCTAAGTTGCCTCCAAGCTTACAATTGTTAAGTTATGACGAATCCCAGAAAGAAGGTTTAGAGAGATTACAGAACGTGTCCGTAGACCATGTTGACGACAACGTTTCAACTGGTAGCAGTCACGCCTCGACTCCTGAGTTGGAAAGGAAGAATTCTGTTATCAGACGCGACATACCGAATCAACATTCTCAAAGCAGCGTACAGATTGAGTTCCTTCAAATGCACAGGCAGAATCAACAGAAACGTGATCCTCAGAATAACACCGAGTTCTTAGCTTCTCAAAGAACAGAATTACCTCAGACTCAAACAGAGTTCTTGCAGATGCATAGACAGCAACAGTTACTGGCACAGCAGCAACAATTGATGCAGCAAGAACAATTGGCGGGTCAGAGGGATCAGTATCAATCGAATTCGGGAGACAAGCCACCTATTCCTCCAAGAGGAGCGCCTCCTCCTATTCCAATGAGATCTCCCAGTTCAGAAACCATTCCACAATACAGACGCGATGGTATATAGATTCAATAAATTTATTTTCAATAAATTATATTTAAAAATTGAAGCACTAAATGGAATACGATTTTTGAATTGTTTTACAGAGGTAGAACAAGTGCAAGGAAGATCCAGTTTGTACCAACAACGAAGTGCAACTTTGAACCATAATGGTTCCGGTCAGTACCCATCTAATGCAACCTGGCATAGGCAGAGTAGCGTGGATCTTAGTTCACAACACCAAGGTATATTGGAAAAAATTCTTCGAAGACGTTTCTGTATGTGTAGAACATCCCTTTTTTTTCATTGTACGTCGTTGTTTTGTAGAATTAGCACCTCCCTTGCCATCAAGTGCCCCTCCACCAACCAGAATGGCTCAGTGGAGTGCTCCTCATGATCCTGGTTAGTCGTTATTAATTGTTTGTCTGAAAAAAAAATTCTTGCATGTTTTATTCAACCTTCCAATTGTACGTCTTTGTGTTTCCTGATTTGTGTTCCTAATTATTGGCATGTATCATTTGCACTTATATGGAAATAAAAGGTAGCCATTGCTATTGAGACTGAACATAGAAGCCAAAGAAATAATCTTAATAAAATAAATACTGTTTTATGTTACAGCTTATGGAAATGTCCCTGTAAATACGAGACAGGTAAATATATTTTTAAATAGTTCAAAGAAGCAGTATAAAAGTCAATACAATTATTTGTTATGTGTATCTGTTATAGGGTATGCAGCAAAATAACTCCTTCACGGGTAGACCAGTTTCTTTACCACCGTACGTGGCGCCCCCAGCGGTCCCACAAAACCCTCAGAACCTCACAGTAGTAGACGGTAGAAGAGCCAGCGAAAGTGGGTCAGAAAGTGAACATAGTATGGGTAGTAATCGCAAGGATCGTGATTACAAACGAAGCTCTGTTCTGAGCAACTTATTTGGAAGACGCAAAAAACCTCAATCGTAACCCTATCAATGACAATAGTTATGCTTACTTACACAGGACCTGTGTACAACGAGCGTACAAGTTTCCATGGAACAAAGACCAGATAGAGTTCCTTTGAATTAGAAAGGACACGTGTATATGCTATCTTTACAGCATGGTACACGAAACAACTCCTTGTAAATTATTTTTGTGTACTATACAAGTTTTACTTTATCGTTCATGTTATTTAATAACGTTGAGTTGATCATGTAGAAAAAGAAGACTATATAGAGAACATGAATGAAGAGCACTTGATTCAAATAATATAGGAAATTGCAATCTGATTAAACCTGAAAGCAATACATTGTGATGAATGCCTATAAATCTTTTGTTGTAACGAACAATCCCTGATATTAAGAGTTTATATATAGTTATAACTTCTAAGAAGTTCTATACCATGTTCAACTCAAATGTTAAATTCGATTATAGAATCTATGAAATATATATAAAAGAAGTACTTGCATTTTTTTTTTTATATTATTATAGTTTTTACATTGTTGAAGAATGCAAATGCACCTGATGTATCAGGGATTGAGAAATATTATTAAGAAAGAAAACAAAAAAAGAGGAAACGTTGAACAGACAATTTTCAAAGAATCATTGTTATATAAAGATTGATCTTCCATTTTGGAAGGATTCCGCAACATATGAATTTTATAGTAACAAAAAATTTCAAAATGAATTATTGAGCTATAAAAAGGATTGATTTACTGTTACTATAACTGTTGAAAATGATTTTATTAATTTCTTTAGATGCACCGTGAAGCTACAAAGGAAAGAATTACTCTAGAATTACGCCTTACACGCGATGAATGTTACTGAATTTATTTAAAGTGTACCTGACTTTAAGAGGAATGTTGAAATGTATGGAAGAGGAACATACAGTTGCGTGAATAACGTAAGGTTTAAGTTTTGTAGATGTCAGTAATATATGTTGCAAATAATTATATATTTGGAAATGCCTGTTCAGGACCAATGATCTTATAATGTAATTAGATTACCAGAGATATGTACACGCATCGTACTTTTCAAGGAAAACGAAAAACAAATTATATGTTCTTTGAAGTTTAATGATTATACCATTTCTTTTTTTTTTTCTTTTTTTTATAACGAAATAATATTACAATGTGTAAAGTGTATTTAATGCTACATAAAAATTAATTATGTATTACGTAGGCTTGACAGTGCTACTCTGTAGTTACGTAGAACGACTTCTTTTTTTGCACCAAGGTGTTAACGATCGAAAATTAAAGAAAAAAAAAGATTAAATAAATAAAAGAGAAATTTATATTCGTGAATTATATTTCTAAAATCCCGAGATTTATTTCTATAATATGTACTATATTTTTTTTTGCTAAGAATACACTTTGGAATTAATAACATATTATACTGAATACACGTGTTGCATTGCTGCATTATTGCACTGAACACATATGCTATTTTATAGTGAAAAATTGATCACGTACGGTGCTACTAAAATTAATTAAGTACTTTCCATAAAATTAAGTAGTAGTTTCCTTATTTAATATCCTAATATGTACATGTATTTATTATTTGACATTACTTTTTTACATAAAAATATACTCGAAAAAATAGGTATCAACGTAAGACTCTGAGTATGTTACAAAAAAAGAAAAAAAAAAAAAAAAGAAAAAGATATTTAACAACGAGATCAGTCACACGAATATTAAAGATACAATTTTAGTGCACCAAAAGTGCATTTACGCTGCATAAGCAATATTACAAACTTAATATCTACTTACCAAGTAAAATACATTAATAAAGCTTAAAATAAATCTAAAATGCAACAATAATAGCAACAACAAATAACTTCATCGAGAGAAAAAAAAAAGAAAAAATAAAATACTCTTCCTACCAATCAATCAATTAACTATTAACACTTTCAGTGAAATTATCACATCCCTTGATTATGGCAATACACAGACAATATTGCCAAACAATACAGAAACATAAAAAAAAACATAAATGAAAATTCTCCAACATCATCGCATCGAATCTACAATAGTTCTACCATGCTTTTAACCAGACATAGTAAAAAAAAATATTGACCTGTTTTTTAACGAAGACTGTATGAAATATCGTCAGCAACGAGCAAGACACAAAAGGACAGTTCACCGTCAGCCGACAGTCGTCATGGCAATGAGCACGTTAACAGTTACACAATGGTCGGTGGTTGAAGAACAGCCGGTGCCCGCCTGACTTTCAATGCTTCTGGACTCATAGCGTGCACCTGCTTCGTGATCTGGTCATAATCATACGTGACAGCTAATCCGCCCTCCGAGTTCGACTTTCTGGCATATGCTTTACTCTGAGACGAGTTCACAGTTTTCTGTCTATCAGCCGTAGCTGTGTTACTGTAAAACGCGTCCGCAGCAATACTACCCTCCTCTTCTTCCCGACGATATCGCCTGCTCTTTATCCTCAACACCGAGTAAACAGCGATGGATATTAAGAGAAGAAGAAATAATAAACCTACTGCGGCAGCAGCTGCGATTACTCTCATCTCTGTCGGATCACGAATAATTAGCTTGATGTTAGTAGAATCCCTGCCTTTTTCGCTTTCCACTAACAGCGTATATATTCTTGCATCCTCTTTTTGGAGATCCTTGATCACAAGCTTCGCCCAGTAGCAATTCGTCGGCATATCGTTCTCTTTGATATGCTCTAGCGTCAGTGCTTCGTATTTTGGGTGTATGCTCTCGCCTGAACAGAGAAAAAATGGTCATTGATGATAATCTAAGAGGAAGCTTTTTTTTATATTTTTTACTTTACAAAACAATAATTAATTTCTGTGAATTTTTTTCTTAAGAAAAGAAGGAGACTTCGGTTTTGTGTTGATTAAAGTTTCCAATATAAAATTATTTGATATCATTCAAACTGGAAACAAAATCTCCATAAATTTCGAAGAACCATTGAGAAATATATTCCAACCCCTACCAGCTCTGATGTGCGAGCTTCCCCATTGCCAAGCAACAAGTCTTGGCGGTGGTCTCGAGCAGAAACGAGACTTCAAAGCGTGTTCCGGTTCCCCGGCCCATCCCAGCGACTCGTAGATACCCTTTCCGCCGGAAGAAGGCCTCGCCTGTATCTCAGGCGGTCCGGTTACGTGGAGCACGTAACGAGCCTCGCTGGGCATTTCTCTTCGCACTCCGTTGATCACGTTGAACGCCACGCAACGATATTCTCCCTCGTCGGACCACATCACGTTTTCCAAACGCAAACGTTTACCACCATCCTTGGTTTGCAACGGATTCTCGATGGTCTCCGTCACGCCGCCGCGGAGATGCACCCATCTATATTGAGCTGGAGGATTTGCCTCGAAATCTGAGCATTCGAAGGGTTCTAAACTGGTACCGAGAAGAGTGGTTTCTTCGAATTTTTGTGCGGTATCATTGTGATCGGTGCTTTCTTGCTTCAGCCTGGGACCATCTGCAAATAAAAGATTTAATCATTGATATTTATTTAACATGGCGATTATGAAAGAAAATTATTATTATTATTATTATAGTTTCCTTGAGTCTACTGTTAAAAAAAAAGTAAAATAAAACAAATATAAAAAATATAGATATTATAATAAAATAAAATAAATATAAAAAATATATATTTTCTTTGAGTCTGTTACTAGAAGAAAGTTATTATGGCATCTTCTTTGAATCTATAACTAGAAGAAAATTATTATGACATTTTCTTTGAATCTATTACTGGAAGAAAATTATTATGGAATTTTCTGTGAGCCTACTGTTAGAAAAAAAATTATTATATTTTCTGAGTATATTATCAGAGAAAAAAAAATTATTCTGAATGAAAAGTGGCTACGTAACGACTTCGAAAGAAGCCACAGTTCCCAGAACTGATCACAAAGAGAAACCCAATAACTATTACTTAGAGCAACCATAACTGTACCACTAATAAAACGACAAATGGACGTTCACGTCGATGAGCACACGACTGCCATTACTCTATCCAACTGTTTCTCCGATTGTGAAAAGCGGTTAAGATACAATGATACAACGTACAACTGTTACCAAACGAAAATAGTCAAATTGATATGTTCACGTGGTTGATCACAGTGGTGGTTGTTGAAGAAAAGAAGAAAAGAAGTAGGTATCACGGTAAAAGTCGGACTACGAACATTGTACGTCCAGCCTGTAGTTAGCCGCGGTGCTTTCACCGATAACGTTGACCGCCTTGCAAGAATAGAGACCGGCGTCGTTTCTCTTGACCGGCTCGAATCTCAGCTCTGAGCCGGTGGTCGTGCCGTTCGGCTGCGTTCTGTTTAACATCAGCGTTACCACGTTGCTCGTTACCACGATGGGAGCTGAATCCTTGAACCACTTGATCGTTGCGCTGGGATTGCCGTCCGCGAAGCATTTCAGGCTCATAAAGCTGGCCGAATCCTCGAGAGCCGCGACCAGGAGTCGGGGCTTCGTCTCCAATCTTGCTTCAGGGGAATCTGAAATATAATACACAATTTTGTTACGGTTAAAGATTGGTTCTTTTTTTCAGTGGCACACAGTTTTGGTAATTTGGATAAAAATTGGAAATCTTGGATCATATAAAGAGCTACTTTTTCATACTTTGATACAGAATAATTGGAATTCTTAGAGACACATTTTGTGATATTCTGCATGAAAAGAAATTGAGAGCAAAAGAACTTGAAGAAATTGAGACAAATGAGTCGTGCAAAATATTATTTATAATAAATCTAAAAATTTGAGAATACTATCTTTGCAAAATTGTGAGACATAAAAATAGAAATCTTAAAGGGACGAGTACAGGAAAAGGTGAAACCTTGATGATACGTAAAACCAATTTCTACCTTTCTAAATGGAATGTTATTAAAAGTAGAAATTGGTCGAATCATCTCATTGGTTTCAGTCGCTAGAAACTCGGATCTTTCATTTAACGCTAGATTTCTATTTTAATGGAAGGAAGGATTACCATCTCGACGTCTGTCCACTAGAGTGGTCAAAAGTGAATTGTAGCGTGAATTGTAAATGAGGTTGTTTTCATTCTGCATCAGTAGAAACTTGTCTGTACTTGTAGCACAAAAGCACCCAGAATATACATACAATGCACATCCAGTCGTGTTTCCGCAGAAGCTGGAACGACGCTGGATGGATGCATCGTGATACACCGAATCGGCAAACCGTGGTTCTCCCTTTGTCCACGGACACGGAGGAGGCTGTGGGCTGCCCAGGTTTTGGGACTGTCCACTTCCGTCGCGTTTGTCTGCTCCCTTAGGGCCTCCACTTCGTCTCCTCCTATGTACCTGTGGAAAGAAGCGAATTAAACTTCTAATTTAATATTAATAGCAATTAAATTTCTGTAATAGTAATTAAACTGGTCAATAAATATCAATATTGGATAATATTTCCCAATGCAGAGTACTCAAAAGAATTTCCACGACTGGAAATAAAAGACACAGGAAAATCTATGATGAATTAAACATTTTTTTTAATAATAATTAAACTAGTCAATAAATATCAATACTGGATAATATTTCCCAATGCAGAGTACTCAAAAGAATTTCCACAATTGGAAATAGAAATCACAGGAAAATTTAATCGTAAATTAAAAATTTTCAAGCCTAATATTGTGAATAATCTTCCAAAAATTCAAATAACATTCTCTCAAGAAAGTTTCTATAAATCTTCAAGGAAAAATGTTGTCACTTCTCTGCTCTAATCTGCTCGTAAACAACTGTTACACCCAAGTTTCCGGAAGGCGACTCAACAATTTCCCACGAATACCGATATTCAAGGTTTATACCCTTTCTAGAGTGATTCACGGGGCGACTATGCTCGGAGGCCAGTTTCTCCGCTTCTACGGCTACAATCTGCATAATTACGCTTACGACTGCATCTTCAGTGTACCAGAGCAAAGGAAAAGAGACGGAGAAAAAAAGAAATACGAGGAACGACGAACTATTTAGACAGCGTGCCTATTAAAGGCTGTAAAAAGAGCAGCTGGAATCTCGCCCCGTTGCAATGGCCAGTATAATTTCTGCGAACACAAGCCGAAGTGTGAAATTAGGAACTATTCTGACTCTCTTCGTTCCACATTCGATTCCACGGAAAAAATGGACGACAGTACACTACATCGGCAACGCCGAGTGAAATTCGCTGTTCCGTGTGTTTTACTAACAATGAGTCGCTGTTTGGCGGGCATTGATGTCACCAAGAGTTCAAAGAAAGTAGAATTGTGTACAGAGAGTAGAATTGTGCAAAGGAGTGTCTTGAGTAAAAATTAAATTAAAAAAGAATTCTCTTATATTGTTTAAAAACTCTGAATTATCTATGAGTTCTGTAGAGTATTAATTCTGTTAATGCAATATCTTAATTTCTTTTTAATCTACGAGGATAGTTCTTTTTACTTTATTTTTTTTTTATTTCGAATGGAATAATTTTGAAGGAGAAAAAGGTAATTTTTTAGTTATTAGCGTTGAAGAGATAAAATTCCGTGAAAAATGAAACGAATCGGACATGATTCACGGACAATTACCAGTGAAACCTGTCCCTCCCCCACTTGTGCGAGTTCCCTGTTCGACAAAATTATTTGCGCTTTCTAAATACCGATTAACGATCTATAACAATGAAACTCAGCATCGACGATATCTTCATAATTCTTAAAAAAAAAAAAGAAGAAAAAAAGAACCGAACTCGATCTGACCGCGAAACGTCCAATTATAATTAATTAACCGTGATTTTTAAGTTGAAAGTTACACAAGTTTCTAAATTCACGCGAGCAGTAATCGCATCGCAATAAAATCGGGTTTACCAAGATAAATGTGATTCGCTCGGATCAAGGCGTGAATTTAAAAAAAAAAAAAAATTGTGTCTAAGAAGAACAATTTACCTCTTTATTTAACTTTAATGTAGCCTTAACAGCCATACTAATGACACGAAATGAAAGTAGCTGCTTAAATCCGCAATTACGATGATTTACTATTTGAAAGTCTGATTAGAGCACTCAGAAGTAGTGTTTACACCGTCGTAACACGTGCGTTCACGGGTGTAAGGCGTTCGTGGAAATTGTAACACCGCTCATGCGAACGTGATGATCGGTACAGAGTGAGTTTTATGTTATAAGAATTTAGATGAGGTGTGGCTGGCTGTTCGCTAGACCATGACACGAAAAAGACGCTACTAACTTCTCCGCTGCATAAACACCGCGTTATGGCTTCTTGCCTCGGTTATAGCGTACGCGGACCGCGCTTTTTATCTCTCAGCGAGACAATCTTTTCATGAAGCTAAAGAATCTGCGAAGACAAAGCATGCATGATTATTTGGTTACAAAAACCAGGTAGCTTCATAAGATATTTTTTACAGACATCAATCAGAAGACTCTACAGTGATTAGAGTATCTTTTTTACCAGACAGAATATAATGGTTTTGATACATATATTTTTTTTAATAGATTATTGATACCTGTTATTGATTCTTCCATACAGAAATTTAGCTGGATTTATTTGTTAGGAATTCACATTGGATTTTAAAAGTAATAATGAAATGTCAGCTGCATTTAGCATTCCTCTGAATGAAAGTTGCTGTAAAAACAATAGAAATATAGCCAGTACCGTTGCACAAGTGTTTTATTGCTGTGTACAATTGGAACGAATGTAGCGAGGAAACGAAAAGTGAATTGACAAGAACGCAATTCTACATTTCACTTTTTTCACCAAATTAGCGAAACCTTGGTGCTTCGAGAAGACTATTTCAACGTGCAATGATTATGTGGAGTTGCATTAGGTCGACCATGGTAGGCTAATTAGCGAGAACTCACCACTTGACGAGGGCTGGTGGGTTTCCATATCTTGATACGCAGGAAATAGTAACTTCCTGACCCTCCCTTAAAGTTAGGGCGGAGTTCAAAATCGTCCCGCCGTATTCCAACCGTGGTTTCCGTGGTTTTACTGAAATCCACAGACCAATGCAACGTTTAACAACGATATAAATAGAAGAGAAACATTAAATTCCTTATTGTTAAATTATCATCGCGATTATACAAAATCTTTTTCCTCTACATTAATATAAAACAAAAAATTCTTTATCATTAGTTAAAACTTGTAATAACTAACACCCATTATTTATTTTTTTAATCTTTTAAAGTAACAAACGCACGGTCCGTGAATTAAATTTTGTAGAAAATTTTCATTAAAGCGGTTGTTGCAAAAATCCAGCGGCAAAAGAGAAAAGTAGAACGGAACGACCGGTTCGCGTTGCGTCACGTCGCGTCCGCGTTTAGCGAATTTTAAGTTGGGCCGCAAAATCTGCATCGTTCCACCGAGGAGGCGTCAGGATCTGATTAGCCACACGTATGATCCGTCGAGGATCATTCACGCCGAAGAAAGCGATATTTCTCCGGTGATGTAAAAATGCAACGTTGCGTTAAAACTAAGTGTACACACTTGTTTAACGCTTCAACGTTGTGTGGGTCATTATGCAGCCTTTGATTCCTTAATTGCAACCTAAGCGCGTTGCATTAATACTTGATCCATTTGAAATGATAATTATAACAGCGGTTCCAGGGAAAATTGGATTACTGGGTTGATTATACCGAAGTGGTTTCCCAAACATGGATTTTCGTTGGAAGAACCGGGCAATCTGTTCTCACATTTTTTTCGGGACTATCTTGAAGCAGTAGGATCATGTACAGATGCACTCTGGTATCGAAGATTAGTTCTCGAGTGGATGAAAAAAAAAATTCTTGGTACGGTGTAGGTCCAGGAATTTTGTTCGGTGGCGGTGGTAGAGTAGAGTGGAAGGTTTTAGGAACATAAAACACGTCTTCTCCATTTATGTGGGATCAGGGAACGGAGAATATATAAAAAGAGAAAGAAAAAAATTAGGTTTCAGAGATCTCTCTCTTCTAAATGGAAAACAGTCAAAGATAAAGGACATAAAAGTATCCAAGGAACGCCCGAAGCTTAAAAAACTAAAGGAAAGTGTAAAAATGAGACACACTGGAAAATAAAATAAATTTAAGTTATAAATATTAGAGGTAAAAAAAGCCTTTTAAACTGGTGAAATGTTTAGGTACCTCGTTTGTATTACAGTTTCAAATTATTTCTGTACAATTAACAGATATGTGGTGATGATTTATGAATTTTACAAAAAGAAATACTTGACACATCCTGATATCCATCTTCAATGATAATGAATATTCGAATTTTATCTGCAAAACGTTAACCACCTATTTAAAAAGCTTTTTTTATCTCCAAATATAGTTTCACGTTTTCAGAAACTATTATTTTCCAATCGATCGAACCTTACCTCTGACTAAAAGGCGGGATGGTAAAGAAGTTAACGCGTCCTGTCGCGTGAAATCTCCAGATGTGACCTGACATTCCCAGTAGCCGTCGTCGAAATCAAGCGAGGCTCTCCTGATAAGGAGGGTGCAATCGCTGCCGCGCCCGCTGGCCCATTCGTACTTATCCGGATGCGTGCCCACCGGCTTCCGGTCTTTCTGCCAGATGCACTGACCCCGTTTGTCCTGCACCCTGCACCGTAGCTGCACGTCGTCGCCAGAAGAGACTTCCTGATACAACGCCGGAGTTTCCGCGAATCTTTGCTCGGCGATAATAGGAGCAATAATCGCGAAAATGATTGTAATGATGGTTTGGAGACAAGTTAACTTCATTTTGAAAAGCTGCAGTTTAATTCGATGAGTATTTTTTAAATTGTTCGGTTGCAGATTAATTAGATAAGTATTTTTTCTGTCAGTTGCAATTTTATTCGATAAACATTTTTTAAAACTTTTTAATTGCAGTTTAATTCCATAAATATTTTTTTTTATTTTTTAGTTGAGATTGTGGATATAGTGGTAGTCTTGATTTTTTAAATTACTCATTATTAGTAATTTATAGACACAAATTCTTATCGATTCTACGTCGAGATGAATTACTGGAGATTCCGTGAATTTTTTAGCGGTTGCATCGTTGTACTTAGTCAGGATAAGTTCGTTGTTAGTTTGATCACAAAGTAGTTACGATTTTAAGTTCGTTGAAGTAATCGATGTTC
Organism: Ctenoplectra terminalis; assembly: GCA_019453375.1. Classification (NCBI taxonomy): domain Eukaryota; kingdom Metazoa; phylum Arthropoda; class Insecta; order Hymenoptera; family Apidae; genus Ctenoplectra; species Ctenoplectra terminalis. The sequence goes on from SMSQ01018327.1 coordinate 99,313, forward strand.
CTTTTCTTTATGGATAATCGATCGTTGAACCGATTACCGGTTGTTGCAACAAAGTGGCGCCAAACGGGTCCGAAATACAGAGTACTTCAAAAGTTCAGAATGCAAAATCACATCACTTTGATATTTCTTCAGTTTCTACATTTAACTGAAGGATTTAAATCCTTTTTTATACTTGTAATTAAAAAGAATCCTCTTTTCTGTAGAATACTTTCACTGTAAACTCTGTTGCACATTTGTTCCATGGAATTGAGCGCACACCAAAAGTCCGATACTTTTAAAAAAATTCTTTAGTCGTCACGTTTACCTTAAATTAACAAAACAAATTCTAAATTATAGTTTCAAGAACGACGTTAATTGTTCGTAGTCGTACAGCTCACAATCAACATCGAGAATCTCTCTGTCGAAGAACATAAGACGAAGTGAGCCGTTGTGAAATTCGAAAGAAACTCCGTAACAGCGGAGGTCCTGCAGCGCCACCATCTGTGGTTGCTGCAAACATTTTCACATCCCTTATGAAATTCGAATTTAAAATTCTTTGTTATAAAATTGAACAAGGATATTATACCTACAAAATCAGTTTCTTTTTCTTTTAAAGAAACGCAGACCTTCAATCGTCCATTAATTCAACAGCCACGATCGAACAGCCATCAAAGAATTATAATTAATTAAAACAGATGCATCGTAACGTCCATCACTTTCGTTATCGTTCGTAGCGGAAAATTTAATTCCACCACGCTCCATACAATTCTCAACAATTATTATCTACGCATCATTATAATTTTCTCAAATATTTCACTCTTCGTTCCCACTTTCCTCATATTTTTAAATTTCACTTCGGTACTTCGAATTACGGTGATCCATCGAATCGCCGTTTAAATTTTAATCGAGGAGCATTAATTAAAACAAATGCTTGGTTGGAATCGATCAAACTTTCTTTCGAACAGTATACTCTTTCCTTTTCAAACGTGGCTCGTAAAAACACCTCGGCGAACCCGAGTATTAAGTATTAAGTATTGTAATTCGACCAGAATAGGCGGATCGCGTACGAGGATCACCGGTGGCCGAGAAAGAAGAAAAGAAAACAGCCGGTGGAGGTAAAACCGAGTGTATCTAGGACGTTCGAGTACAATGCTAGAGGCACGTAGTGGAACTGAGCCAGAGTTAAAGCCAGAACGTTCACCGGAGTGGAAGCGGAAGACGGGCCCCAAACGCGGGCCCACGCGTGCGTATCCAACCCTGTCTCCTCTGCTTGCTATCCTTATTATTCGAGCGTGTTATCATTATGCCATGCTACGGCGAGCTTAGCCGCCCATTTGTTCTATATACTCTTTATTTCGCGTTTAGCCAGCGAGAACCGCCACCGGACCTTCTCCAATTTCCAATCCGCCACCCTGATTCGCCTCCCGGAGGATTCCCATGAAAACTACTTATGGTTTATTAGACGTATTCAATTGCTGGACGTATTCAATTTAACCATTAGATGATTTCAATAAGCTTTGGAGAAAAAGATTTTCATCTGGAAAAAAAAGTTACACTAATAAATGAAACAGTTATTGATTAGGAGAAACAAATTTTTTAATATAATTCTTTAGATATCAGGTAATCTACTGGTAATCTATTGTTAAAAGTTTTCAACTTAACTCGATTCCTTTTCTTTCTTTATTTTCACAAATTAGGTAAGAGTTCTGTGAGTAAATTGTGATAAATTACCGACGAAGGTATGCGTTACTTTCTATTCATGATGTAAACTATGATCGGTTAGGGTAGTCAAAGAATTTTCACTCGCAAAGTGATTCCTGTATAATAACAGGGTTACTACTTAGTAATGAACAACATTATTGATAAATCGATAGTGTAAGAAAAAGTAAAAGCAGCCTCGATTAGCCAATGAATTATCGTTTCATTAAGGCACGAGTTAATGACCACACTAATGAACTGTTAATAGATTTGCTCGCTTGCTTATCGGTTTTATCAAGATAGCGAACTAATGAGATCACGATGATCGTTACAACTTAAAAATATGATAAGAATTAGTCTGAGAGATTGTATTAGTCCCAGCTAGTCAAGGTCATTACGTATTCTTGAGAAAAAGGGTTTTCCCCTGTGGGAAAAGTATCGCGAACTCGGTCCCTTCCGTTCTGAAGATAGTCCTTCATGGTTATGAATGGAGATACGTGCACGCATCCGTGCAACAAAATATATATCGCGTCTGACGTGGCTCGATATTATTTATTACCTCGGAATGAGTCATAATTGGACTGCTTGTATCGCAAGAAGAGACAATCCAATTCGACCATTATTAAGTTAATTCGAATCTAAGTTTCACGTTGGACGTTTTTATATGTTATCTCTCAGCGATAACACTTATCTCTGACGCACATCCTAGAATTAAAAATTGAACTATATTAAATCAGTATCTTCGAGACCTCGTGCAAATTCAGGATCACCGAATTTTCTATTTCTGCTAAATTCAAAGTGTTCGTTCACCTTTCGAGCGATCGTTTCAATTTATAAAAATGTAAATTCAGTCCTGGCGCACACCCTAGAATTAAAAATTGAACTGTATTAAATCAGTATCTTCGAGACCTCGTGCAAATTCAGGATCACCGAATTTTCTAATTCTGCTAAATACGAAGTGTTCGTTCACCTTTCGAGCGATCGTTTCAATTTATAAAAATGTAAATTAAGTCCTGGCGCATCCACGTACCTCCGTGTCAATTTTTAAGTTTCCTAAGTAACGTTCACGTAATTACCAAAAATTGCGAAAATCTTTTTATATCAGCGTTCTGTTGCGAAAATAAATTAAAGAATATGAATAAGAAAAAAAAATATGACTTCCAGTGCATTTTATCGCGAGATGCAAGATCGATCGATCGATGTATCGCAAGAACCGCTTGCCCAGTCGCGACCAACCTCAGAGCTGTTGTGAACAATGGCGACGTTTCGACGAAAGTGACATTCTTACGAACAAATGTGTTTTTACACTTTAACGTTAATCTTCTTTTGTAGATATTAATTACCCTCGTTAGCTGCCCGATCGGCAGGAATCGGTGTTTCAGGATGGCTTTGAACGCCAACGCGTTGTCCAGTGACATAAGCCGAAGGAATCCTCAGGATGAGTACGAGCTCATTCAGAGGATAGGCAGCGGAACGTACGGAGATGTTTACAAGGTTCGTACGTTTGTGGCTTTTTTTTTTTTTTATTCTCAATCGAACCTGTGCTCGCACGCTATTTTATTTTATTTTTCTTCTTTCTTTTTTTTCACAGGCCAAAAGACTCTCCATGAATGACCTCGCCGCGATTAAGGTTATCAAGTTGGAACCAGGTATGTTTTTCCAGTTTCCCGTCTGTTGTCGCGACAGATTCAAGTTTTTATTCACGAAAGGTTTTACAGAATTAGCGTCGACACAAGCGACGAATTGCGTTCTCGGTCCGCTTTCAATGATTTAGAAATAAACTGGATCACAGACTGCTTCTTACACCGCTTTTTACAACCAAGTTACAGTTAGACGAACAGTGATTGTCTACATGTTGCATCTATTTTTTTAGTTTCCTTTTTTTCTCGTTCTTCTTACTTGTATTTATAGTTTTTCGGTATAAATGTATGCTTTTTGAAAGAAGTTTGCAAGCTCGCGTATCTATGTTTCACAATATGCGGCAAAGTCAGATATGCCGGTATTCGTTCTTTTTATCGACGAGTAAATTGTATTTGTTAATTTGTTGGTGATTGCTTATTTCATGCGTGTATGTAAATAGAGTCCTTTGATTTACCGTCGTTTAAATTTTATATTGTGTTTTTTAAATGTCAGATTCTATACAAACATTAGTTTCATAACAATTGAACGTTCTTATTGACAAACATTGCAAGATTATAGAGCGTTGACAAACATTTACATAATATGTGTATTATTTAAATGTTTTAGGGGATGATTTTGCAATAATTCAACAAGAAATTTTAATGATGAAAGATTGCAGACACCCTAATATTATTGCCTATTATGGGAGTTACTTGAGAAGGGATAAATTATGGATTTGTATGGAATATTGCGGGGGTGGTTCCCTGCAAGATATATATCACAGTAGGTTTTTTTAACAATTTTTTTTTTTTAATTCCTTAAGACAATTATCTCTAAAGAAGAAAATATATTTTTTATGGAACAACATTCTTAAGACGCATTTTATTATAAAAAATTGTATCATAATGAAATGAATAATTTAATGATATTATAGTAACTGGACCATTATCAGAAATACAAATAGCTTACATGTGCCGAGAGACTCTTTTGGGATTGGCTTACTTGCATAGCATGGGCAAGATGCATCGTGATATTAAAGGTGCCAATATTTTACTGACAGAAGCCGGCGATGTCAAATTAGCAGACTTTGGTGTGTCTGCGCAAATAACTGCAACTATTAATAAAAGAAAAAGTTTCATTGGCACTCCTTACTGGATGGCACCAGAGGTATCTTGAGTCTTGAAATTAATTTTACAATGACCTATCGGAGGTCTACATTTTATAGTTTACAGGTTGCAGCTGTAGAAAGGAAGGGTGGTTATAATCAACTTTGTGATATTTGGGCATGTGGAATCACTGCGATAGAGTTAGCAGAATTGCAACCACCCATGTTTGATCTGCATCCGATGAGAGCACTTTTTCTCATGTCTAAGTCCGGTTTTAAACCTCCGACGTTAAAAGATCGCGACAAATGGAGTCCAACATTCCATAATTTCGTGAAAGTTGCTCTCACGAAAAATCCTAAAAAACGACCGACCGCCGAAAAATTATTACAGGTTATTCTTTTTTTTTTTTTTTTTTT
>SMSQ01018327.1:118251-140942 GCA_019453375.1 Ctenoplectra terminalis
TTTTTTCTTTTTTTTGTTATAATGCAATTAAACGATACTTAACCCGTTAGGTTTCTTTGAATAAATAAGAAACAAAAAAGTGACATTCCTCTTCGTCCATGCGAATCTATTTATTGTTGAAAAATAAGATAATAATGTCTGAATCCTAACGAGTTAATGCAAGTACATCGACGCTTAAAATATTCAGTCGATAATGGGTATCGATTTACAATAGTCTAACTAACGACGTTAAAATATGAACATTTTTTTTTTTTCTTTTTTTCTTCGTAACAATTTATAACAATACAGGGTGACTGTAATTTTTAATATTGTAATTATTTATCGTAACAATTAAATTTACATCTTGAACGATGTTTTGTTAGAGAGTAAATTTTATTTAAATATTTAAATTATCGAACGTTTTTCTTTTTCTTTCGTCGAACAAACTTTATACTTTTTTTTTCTTTTCTTTTTTTCTTTTTTTTTTCTTTTTAAATTACCCTGTATTATTAGCATGAAATTTATATTATGACACGGATTAAATACGATATACGATAATTGAAAATATCACTTATAACGTTTTTTTTTTTTTCTCTTTTACCACTAGTTTAATCATATGACAAATTGTTCGGCAGTATTTGTTTCAATGTTGTACAATACACGTGCGCTTCAACGCTAGAACTTCTTGTTTGCGCGAGAAATACTTTACACAAGGCACGAATAAGTGTATCGAGGGAAACGTAACGTGTACATAACAATAACACAGTATTTTTTTTTAAGTCTTCGTCAAACATCAATGTTAGTATTAAAAAAAAGAACTTTGTCAGAACAGTTCATTATGTACATATTATGTCTTCCATTAAAGTATCTGTGTTCCATCTAGATCAATATTACTCTTTATATCTTCATCTTCAATCTTTCTTTCGCCCTTCCACTGTACTAAATAAAATATAATCTCAATGATTGTACTTGATCGCTCGAAAATAAACTTTCCTGACTCTTAATCACTCAAACCAGTATTATTGATCTGGATAACAACTGCCCAACCCTTTCTAGGTACATCTTTTTTCACATTTCTTCCGTTTAATATAAAACAAAAAAAAATATATTTCAACATCTGAAACAATCGACCAATCTCAAAAAAGAATTAACAAGATCCACAAACGTGAAATCCTCGTACTCAAAGCTCCAGCTACAAGATTTGTACACTTTCATTGGCATAAATTAAGTTTCAACGTGACCCTGCAACTGACCCACTATTTTCCTGACCCAACCCGCTTGACTCTGCCCCGCCGACACATCATCCTTCTCCTCGCAATTATTCTCCACGCAGCTGCTCTGCAAATTATTATTAGAACACTGAAAAATTCCATTTTCAGACACAGGAGACTTCACCGATACTTTACAGTCCAAATCTTGCTGTTCTTTCAAGAAAACCGACTTAACCTTTAAATAGTCAGGCTTCTGAGCCACGTTGGGTTTGCATTTCGTGGTTGCGACATTGTATCCGGAGGAATTAATCGTGACTGATTCTGTTTTCTTTTTTGCAGGCACCGGAGGCGCTACTTTGCTCTTAAATGACGCAGAGTCCTCAGAAGGTTGGTCCGAGAGTGGCCTGGCCACCAAGACGTCATCAATGTCGCTAAATATTGCACTATCCCGGAACACGTCGTCGGGATCAGCGTCCACGTAGTTTTCAATCGTTTCAAACGACTTTTCATAGAAGCTGTCCGTTTCACTTTCTCGATTCCCTGTGCTTTCCTCGTCCTCTTTCTTCTCTTCCTTCGGTTGGGACTGATTATTCGCTTGCTGACTGAGTCGTTTGCTCTCAAAGAACAGTACAGTTGGATCTGCATAATCAGACTGAGCGATCCGAGCACCTAAACCTGAGCTTCCTTGCTTGTAGTACAACGAAGGGATCCTTAAGTCTGAACCTCCTCTGGCTGTGCATCCCACAAGTTCTTCCACATCCGAGGAAGTCTCCCTCGAGTGCTTCATCTTGCTCTTGTTCTTCAACTTACCTGTACTTAAAGACCTGAAGTACTTGGTCCTCTCTAATTCCTCGCTACACTCCAAGGTTTCTGTACTCATAGTGTTCCTCAGACCCTGAAGACGATTTCCGGCCTTGGAAAGGACGTTTTTAAATATGGTGCTTCCATTGGTGTTAGCCCTGTAGATTTTGTGATCAGGATGTATATTCGTAGTCGTGGAGGACATGTGGATCTCTGAATAGGCNCCCTGCAACTGACCCACTATTTTCCTGACCCAACCCGCTTGACTCTGCCCCGCCGACACATCATCCTTCTCCTCGCAATTATTCTCCACGCAGCTGCTCTGCAAATTATTATTAGAACACTGAAAAATTCCATTTTCAGACACAGGAGACTTCACCGATACTTTACAGTCCAAATCTTGCTGTTCTTTCAAGAAAACCGACTTAACCTTTAAATAGTCAGGCTTCTGAGCCACGTTGGGTTTGCATTTCGTGGTTGCGACATTGTATCCGGAGGAATTAATCGTGACTGATTCTGTTTTCTTTTTTGCAGGCACCGGAGGCGCTACTTTGCTCTTAAATGACGCAGAGTCCTCAGAAGGTTGGTCCGAGAGTGGCCTGGCCACCAAGACGTCATCAATGTCGCTAAATATTGCACTATCCCGGAACACGTCGTCGGGATCAGCGTCCACGTAGTTTTCAATCGTTTCAAACGACTTTTCATAGAAGCTGTCCGTTTCACTTTCTCGATTCCCTGTGCTTTCCTCGTCCTCTTTCTTCTCTTCCTTCGGTTGGGACTGATTATTCGCTTGCTGACTGAGTCGTTTGCTCTCAAAGAACAGTACAGTTGGATCTGCATAATCAGACTGAGCGATCCGAGCACCTAAACCTGAGCTTCCTTGCTTGTAGTACAACGAAGGGATCCTTAAGTCTGAACCTCCTCTGGCTGTGCATCCTACAAGTTCTTCCACATCCGAGGAAGTCTCCCTCGAGTGCTTCATCTTGCTCTTGTTCTTCAACTTACCTGTACTTAAAGACCTGAAGTACTTGGTCCTCTCTAATTCCTCGCTACACTCCAAGGTTTCTGTACTCATAGTGTTCCTCAGACCCTGAAGACGATTTCCGGCCTTGGAAAGGACGTTTTTAAATATGGTGCTTCCATTGGTGTTAGCCCTGTAGATTTTGTGATCAGGATGTATATTCGTAGTCGTGGAGGACATGTGGATCTCTGAATAGGCGTCTGTTAACGTATCGTCCAAAGAGCAAAAGAATGTCGACGTGGAAGTCGAAGTGGAGGTTGGAAATTTAGCGATCCTTCCTTCCGGTTGGCACGTCGAGGCGTATCTCTCCATGTCCTCCAGGTTGATCTCTGCTGGCTTGTCCGAAGCTATCGTGAACGGTCTCTCGCTCATAGGTTTGCCATCCCTTTGCAAGAATCGCGATTTTGTTACGTTCTGATTGGAATTGGGGTGAATTTGAAAGCTACGCGGAAGGGATCCACATTTTTGAGGCGATGTCGGCAATCCTTCGCAGAGTTTTGTTAACCAGACTGCTGGACGGGTTGGACTGTCGTTTCCATCCAAAACTTTCTCCTCCTGTAGACCTTCCCAGACGTACTGCAGGTTGTCGTAGTTTCCAAAGCCTTTGTCAGACTCTGCAACCTCCTGGCTATCCTCGCTTGTACATTCGCTGTTCACAGCTGGCTCCTTCGCATTGTCTGCAATCTGAATTTCTGTTTCTTCTTTCGGAACTGGCGGTTGCGTAGTCGCCTCTTCGTTCCTGGACGACGAATTTTCCCTTATCCTAAGCGCAGTCTTGATAACCTTGCTGTCTGTGACGATACTCTGTCTCTTAAATGTCTCAAACAATGCCTTCTTCTCTTGAACATGATTGACTTTGTTCTTTGAATTACTTTCCACCGATTTATTATTCTCAGTTTTGTTCAAATTGTCATACAATAATTGGAGAGTAGGTTGATGGTCACGAGAAGAAGATAACGAGTTCCAAGTGTTGTTCGTTTTAACCAATCGTTCTCGATGACCAGCTCTAATGCGCGATATCCTATTGTTCACCGAGTTGTCTGCAATATAATTCGTGTTCTCCGAGTCACTGTCGTCAGACGTGTCCGCCGAAATGTGTTTATTGAAACGCTGCTGCTGTCTGACGTTGATTATACTGTTGGTTCGCTGTTTCTCGAGAAGTTTTTGGAATTCCTGGTTTTGCATAAGGATATGGCCAACTATCTCCTCGACAGTCTGTGCTTGAGTCTGTTGTTCGTTGTTCTCTTTGGTTTCAGGCGGTGGAGAATTTGTATGCTTATCGTTCTCGACAATAGCACACTCGGTTTCAACAGTAGCTGACCCTGTGTCGCATGTGTCCTCTTTTTGTTCTTCGTTAGACTGGTGGAGGCACACGTAAGACTGGAAACCCGGTTCCGATTTTCTCCTCCAACCGGTAAAGCGATCCTGAACAGAATAATAAGCGTTTCTCGTGTGCAACATACAGATGGCTTCTTAAGATCATAACCTGGACACGATCTCTAAATTAGAATAGGATAATTATGCTACTAAATACCTTGACTTTTGATCCGCGTCCATCCGAAGCCTTAAATCCTTGCTCTCTGGAATAGTTGATGCTAGAATCCTCGTTTTGATTTTTCCGTGGCGATGCTGGAGAATCCTATTGTCACACAAATTAAATTAGACATTACTAGGAACACGGTGCTTCTATGAAGATTATAGAGAGCTTCTCATACCTCAGTTGTAGTCTCAGACTTTCTGCCACTTTTCTTGAACTTCTGCCTAAGTCCGGTCTCCGACCTCCGTCTCTCTTTTTCCTGTTTCCGTTTCTCTAAATACTCTGGAGGCGCAGAGTGTTGCTTCTTCATCAACCCTCTGTCCGCCAACGCATCTTCTATGAGAGTTTTAGTATCATTGCACAGTTAATATCGATTATGAAAAAGGTTTCAGGTGATTTATCGTGTAATGGTACCTTCTGATTGAGTCTGGCCAAGTTCCAAGACCAACTGTCTCGCATGAGAAGGAATAACAGCGTTGTAGTTCTCCAAAATCACCCTCTTTATCTGCAAAGTCCATTCTCTCTTCTGTTCCAAGTTTCTTGCCTAAAAAAATAATAAATACAAAAAATAAGCCTATATTTAATTGTACCAAATACGATCATCGACAAATAAATAATTGTGTTACCTGTAGAGTATACTGCAGCTTAGGATTGTCAAAAGGAATCACATGGAAACTCAGCGGTTCTCCCGGTATGCTCTCGATAAGCATTAAGTTTGAACACTGCGAACACAGAGTTGGAAAAAAAGAGATGCGTAAATATTTGATTACAAAATAAACCGGAACAAAGAAACAGCAAAGAACGTACCATGATGTAAGCTTTGTAGACTAGAAGTCCATCCTCTTTCTTCTTCGTGAGCAGAAGCATGCGGTCGAACAGGAAAGCATGCCTAGGAGCCTTCGCTCCTCGCATTCTGAATCTTCCTTCAGCCACAAGCTCTCCACTGGTTGTCAAATCCGGACCAGGCCAGCCATACAGAAGAGACTGGATCTCTTGAACACGCACCGCGTGTTCGTGTCTTCGTTTCATCGCGTTTATGTGCTTTGCGATCCCAGTCATTGCATCCAGTGCTGCCTCGATCGCCTTCCTGCCTTCAGTCTCGTTTTCTCTTAGTTCACAGTCCGCTCCATACTCTTTTGACAAATTCTCCAGAAGCAAGTGGTACTTGAGGATCCTCTGTACAGGTTTCAAAAGAAAGCATCCCAGAGGTAACGCGTGTCCTACGGCTGCTTGTCTTTCTCTAAACGCCTGTGCGGTTTCTTCTTGACTCATTAGGTCGGTAAGAACGGAAACTGTTCTTGGATAATTGGTACAGTACTCTGTGTACACTTTAAATCCTGAGTTGTGCTTTATAAACGTGTTCGCCACGCAGACGGAGTCTAAACCACATTTTTCTATTTCCTTCAGAAACTCTCTGTTGAACTCAAAGATATCCTCGATATTACTAAATAAGTCGCTCAGCTGCATTTGATGCGCAAACGATGCCGGATCGTTCCTCCAAAATATAAGGTAACCCTGAATGACTTGTCGCAAGTGTTCCACGTATATCGCCTCGGTGTCGACTATTTCAAGAAGCACCCTTTCCATGGGGTTCCTGTGGGGGTCGCAGTAGCGTGGCCTGTAGCACAGTGGATGCTCCTCTGCGCTGTTTCTTCTTTGTCCATTGACGTCGTTTCCTATTCGACAGTTGGTCTCCGACACTGTCACCACTCCACTGTCTCCGGAACCTGTTCCAAATATTTTTTATCATTTAACAAATTTTATTCATAGATACGTTTAAAAAAAAAAATACTGTACAAGGTACAAGTTTTTAATTAAAAAATTGCAAGAAAGAAACTATTTTTTATCCTCAACATTTTAAATCATAGATCAGTCATCTTGTTGCACAAATTAAAAATACAATTTCAGTAAATCTTAAATATTTTCAACTAAAATTTTAATCTGCAATTAAAAAATTCCTATAGTTTGTTTTAAGTTTTCCATCAAGATTAAGAGCTTATCTTCAATGGAATAAATACAAAGTTTGCAAATATAATTTCTCTCTTCTAAAAACAGTATCCAACCAAAACAAAATTGAAAGAACCAAATCGAAAGATCAATTTTTCCTCGGAACGTGGTATCAGATAATTGTCCTATCCTCAAGATGAACGCTTTTTCTCCGCAATTGAGACCGTGGCAACGGTTTCCCTTAACGATGGCCATGGAATGCTGAGAGAGAAGTTTATTGCCACTGCCGCTATCATTACTGTCATTGCCGTTGATTACGCTACAACCGTAGAGAAAGTTGGAGTCCTTGAAATCTCTTTCGACCAATACTTCTATAAATTACGAGATTTCTAAAATATTTTTCCAAGCCTTTTACACAATTCTCCAAGAAAGCAAAAATGATTCTCTCCTACAGATAACGTCCGCCTACAATTTAAACAAATAATTACTCCAATTTCTTAAGGACTCCAATTTCAAAAGGTTTAAAATTATTCCTGCCTAACTCTAATCCCTGGAAACTTCTAACAACCCCATCGAAGAGCCAAGAAACACCCCAGAATCCATCCAAACAAAATTCCCAACACCACCAATCCTCTCCAACCGGTCAACTGCTTCCACCAACCTCACCGAACCACTCAGAACCCTCACCTTGAGAGCTGGCGCAAGTGTCTGCCAGCGACTCGACCGACGCCAAATAAGGATTGATGGTGCACGCGTTCCCTTGGTTGCTACATCCGCTGGAGGAGGTGCTGGATGCTACTGAACTCCCTGACAGCGGTCTTCCAGCGTTTCTGCACCGTCTGTTGTACCTGAGCGGCGTCAAACCATTACTTTCTCGCCTATAAGGCTTCTTCTCTATGGTACACCCTCTTCTGTTCTCTTGTTGCCCGTTCTCCAGCGTCTGATACGCTTCGTTCTCCTTTTCAGGCGCAACATCGTCGGCCACAACTATGCTGACGGTGTTCTCTTGGATCGGTTGTTCGGCCATAGCGTCCTCGGATTGAGATTTGGACAATTCGGGGTGGAACTGGCCGAATATGGAGCCACGATGGGACACCAGGCTCAGACGCTTCTGCAGCACCGCTGGTATGTTGCAGGCAGACGGAAGGACCACGTGGTCGGTGTAGCCATTGCCTCGGCGAGCTAGCTCGTCGAACATCCCCAGAAGTTGGGGCACCAGGTCTGTGCTTGATCCTGGAACATGAAGAAATTAGATTAGTTGGATAAATTAGGTAAGTTGATGGCGGAGCTTTATGGTGGATCTTAAAATTGTATCATAATTCTTCAACTTTGAAGGATGTTTTTATTCACCTTCAAAGTGTGATTCAGACGAGGTATTAATTCGGTACTAAATATTAACTCTTCGTAAAGTATGTTAACAACGTTGTCCACAAATTTAAAGCGACCCTTTGATTAATAAAATAAACCAGAATTTTAAGAACTTGAAAAATAACTATGATACAAAGAGTTAACCCTCTGTGGGATCGCGGGACTTAAAAGTTACAAACTGATGTATCTATATTTTAAAAAATTAATTTTCTATTACTGTAGCGACACTAGGATCCATCTACGGTAATTATTAGTTAAAACATTTTAAAATGAAAGTGAGAAACTGTGATCAATCGTAATTTTTTTTTCCGATAAGCAGACAAAATTCGGGCTATAGAGGATTCAGACAGTTTTCAGAAAGTATAACTTTTAGCAATAGTAATTTTAGAAATTTTTAGAAAACTAAAATTGTAGGAAACTAAAAATTGAAAATAATTAGGAAACAAATTTAATTCGTGGAAATTTTTATTTCCACAAATTCCCACCCTTCGGAGAAAGGAAATGATTCCTTAAGTTAAATGGATATTGTTAAACATTCCTGAATATTGTTATCGCTGATCTAAATAACAATTTACCCTAAAAAATCCCTAAGAATATAGGGTTCAAGAACCCGAAGCACCAAAACCTAGTTACAATATCTCCGCTGAATGATCAGAGTTAGAAAACAGTTTCGTTTCAACGATCTTCCACTCGAGATACGATAAGATCGAAAGAAAGCTAGACGAATCGACTCGCCTAGTGTGTTACTGCAGACAGGCGGTCCGATTTCGCGCATGCAACCGGGAATTTCGTTTATTGCGAATATCGTGTGTCTGGACGGCAGAGAGCTGGCGCTTTTTACTTCATGCGAAGCATAACAATATCGTATAAACAAACGAGGCGCCCTGATGGTTTCCAATTCCCCACGAGACAGACGTGAATCAACTGGTCCGATGAACTTGTACGCGCGCATGCACGCGGTTTTTGCATTTCGCGCGCGATCTACAGGGTGATCCAAAGAGAAAGTTTCTGGGGGAAAGTGGTGAACTTTTGTCAAATTCTTTGTATCTAAATGTAAAAAAAAAAATTTTTTTTCCTAATTTTTACAAGCAAAGCTTTTATCACACTTCGGTTTTTTATTTGATTAAAATTTATTATGGCTGATCTCAATGGATTTACGGAAATTTTAATTCACTAAATATTGCTTTTAATATTTCATTAGACGATCTCTTTTATTTATTTATTTTTCATATATATTTTTGTAATTTAACGATTGGCGAAATTTTTTGATAATTCTTTTAGGACCATTATTTGTGAAAATTTTTGTTGTTAGATAGTGTTGCTTAATTTTAACACGTGGAATGTTTACGTAAGACTCGGTTTGCATGTTTGTGCGAGAAAATGTTGTAATGATGATGAACCGAGTAAAATAAACGTGCCCTTAGCGCAAGACCCAGGCCGGAGGAAGTTATTCTTTCAGGATTTGCAGCTGTGTCGGGTATAAATGCAAACATGGCTCGTAAAGAACGTGCAAAGAAAGCAATCTGTATTTTTGCACCGCGGGATTTATCGGTGGACCAATTTGCTTGCCGGTCATTTGCGTTCATAGAGGAAAGTAAAACACTTGTTTCGAACATTGTGCGTTCCCTTCTCTCGAAATAACTTTGCTAACTTCTCTTTGCTAACAATTCTTTTTTTCTATACTTATAGTTTTCAATATATTTTTCTTAAACATAAGACTTATCGAAGACTTACATTGAAAATCTTCAATTTAAAAATATTCATAATCTACAACACATTTAATACATAAAAAATTCCTAACTCAACATCAACCTTCCATATTTCTCTTAATAAAGTAAAATTTTGGTGCAGAAATGGCTATTTTATTTTCTCTTTTTTTTCTAAACTTCATCCAGAGTCTTCCAAATTTAANCGCAGAAATGGCTATTCTATTTTCTCTTTTTTTTCTAAACTTCATCCAGAGTCTTCCAAATTTAAAATTTTTAAATGACTGTTAAAATTTCTAAAAAAAAAAAACATTTATGATATTAAAAGACAATGTTTCTTAAAGAATATCTGAAGAAATTTTTAATTACTAAAAATCCTGAAAGATCCTCAACCCATCGCTAGAGACACTTCGTTCCAATCTTGAAACATCCGCCATTTTCGATAAATATCATATCTCGACACAATCAGTTCAACCATCGCGAACCGTATCGAGGTCCACAGGAAGAAGGAACGAAATAGAGAGTCTAGCAATGGTGAGCCAGATCAGGTTAGCATTAATCTCTCTAGGTCCGCTCCTTTCCGCTTTGCTCCGCTTCGCTCGTTGCTGGCCATATGCGTTCCTGCCCTGATCGCGATGTTGCACTTGGCTGGAACTCGGCTAATAATAGAACGGGACCAACTTTCGTCTCGGCCTCGCGTGCACCAGCTTCCTCGCGGCTGTCACGCTCGAGACCGATGACACGCTCCTTCGTATCACCTCGAGGCTGAATAATGCCTCTGTTACATTCTTAATTCCTTTATAACCGAAATTTTATTTACTTGTATATGAAAAAAAAAAAAAAAAAAAAAAAAAAAAAAAAAAAAAAAATTAAAAAAAAAAAAAAAAAAAAAAATTAAAAAAAAAAAAAAAAAAAAAAATTAAAAAAAAAAAAAAAAAAAAAAATTAAAAAAAAAAAAAAAAAAAAAAATTAAAAAAAAAAAAAAAAAAAAAAATTAAAAAAAAAAAAAAAAAAAAAAATTAAAAAAAAAAAAAAAAAAAAAAATTAAAAAAAAAAAAAAAAAAAAAAATTAAAAAAAAAAAAAAAAAAAAAAATTAAAAAAAAAAAAAAAAAAAAAAATTAAAAAAAAAAAAAAAAAAAAAAATTAAAAAAAAAAAAAAAAAAAAAAATTAAAAAAAAAAAAAAAAAAAAAAAAAGAAAAGAAAAGAAAGAAAGAAAAAAGAATATTACGGTGGACTACAATTTAAAATAAATAAGTTCGCAGTAGAAAATGGCAGAAAATTGGGAATTAACCCTTTGCATTCCTTAATTTTTTTTAAGTTTCAGAGGACTTATAAAAACTTGGTGTTGTTTAAAAAAAAACGGAATATTATTAACCCTTTGTTAGGTAACTCAATTGGTTCATATTCAATAATATACTTTTAAAAACTGTAAATAATTTGGCTGAATTTTCACATTTTCATTACCAGCAAGATATCTAGATAAAAAATTTTCCATCAAACAACATTTTAATGTAGAAGAATATGTTTCGTATCCAAAAACTGAAAACAATGGAAGAAAGTAAAATGTCGAGTCTGGCTCGACAGAAGATAAAGGGTTAATATGTACGATTTTTATTTATTTCGTTCATTTGTTTTATTTTAGAACAAAGAAATATGTGAATTGACGAAAATGTGTGATTTAACTTAAAATTTAACTTATGAAGAACGGAGTGCAAAGGGTTAATATAAATTAGGGTTGGTATAGATGCACTTTTTGGTCCGAGTTAGGTATGATAACGGAGAAAAATAGTTTTATATTTTTAACACAACATGGTATTAAAAATCGTGGTTAATTCCGTGCGACGTTACGTGACCTCAAAGTTGTTTATTACTACGGTGCAAAAGTAACTTTTGCTTGATTACAGTAATTGATTATTGTGATAAGTGAGTAGAAACCATCGACTTCCTGTGCGAGGAGATGGAAAGCAGAGGGTAAGTTTGTCGGGATGCTGCGCGATGACCTGGTTTCTTGATTTGTGCGAGATTGTGCACTGATCTACTGCTGATGAAGCAATCTTAGAGCGGACAAGATAGATGGAGTAACTTATTTACAAAATGGCGAAATTAGGTGATTCGGAACTAGATATTCAGAACACTGCATTAAAATTTTTTTTTCCTTAGAAATAGGGAGAGATATACTTTTTCGTGTCAGAGTTATAATTTAAAGGACTCAGATTTTTATTACTCTTTAATTTGTGGATATTTCGTCAGAAATATATATATATATATTTTTTTTAATCTAGGGAATTCTTCATTTAGGGAGATTTAAGATCATAACTTAAGAAATAAAATTCTGGTTTCTGAATTGTGGTTAGGCTTTCAGTGACTTAAAGGATATCCTCTTTCCAAGCTTAACCATGTGATTTACCCACGTGAGATGACGCATTTATGCATCTTCGAAAAGTATACCGTTTGGTCGGTCTTCAATGGAGCGTCGTGGGAAAAGTTGGAAATCACCAGCCAGTTTAAGTACATTGAACTTCACTGCGACGGTGAAGAAAGGCTACGTTGACATCTATATACTTTTTATCGTGAACAGGGCCCACTGTACTCGACTCTACAGGGTGGTCCAAATGTTCGGTTGATTTTTTTTTACAGAAAAATCGTCCTTATAATCACGATCGTTGAAAAAAAGTTTGACGCGTCTCCATTTTTTTTTTTCTTTTAATTTCTTCCCTTTTTTCCTCAATTTTTATCACTTTCTAAAGTGGAACTTTCATTTTATTTAAATTTTCCTTCAATTCTATTTCATTCGAGCAATAAAAATATTTGAGTTTCGAAAGAACTTAAACGTCTTTGACCTGTTATACTGGTTTTACAGTTGCAGTAAAATAAATTGAAATTTCACGGAAGAAGGTCAATTTGGTGTTTCATCGACGAATAATGCTGATGATACTCTTCTCGCAAGGTTTGGATTTACCGCGATCCACTTTTATGCTCCATCTTGCTCAGTCAGACGCTTTTCTCTCGGTTATTCACCTCGAGATATGCCCAGAACGACCCTGTTTCTCGTCTTTACGTTCAAGATTGATTTTCTTCCTTTACGAAGAGGCGAATAAACGAACAACTGGCCGTTAGGAAGGTCGAGATTAAGGAACACCCGATAGAAGCGATCGAGCGAAAATTTGATCGAAGAAGATTCGTTTAAATTAAAAAAAAAAAGTTTACTTCCTCGAAACGATCGGATGGAACACTTGAATTCCAATCAAAGCTTCGAATTCCAATCGAGGTTCCCACCTCAATAATACTCCATTTCCATCGACACGTGGACTCCGTAATCTCCATCAACTCCACCCGAGCAAAAAACATCATCTTTCATCCGCATTAAATATTCCTAGCATCAAAGTAGCTACGTACCTAAAAAAAGAACCTATACCACGAACCAACACACTCGACCGATTCAAATCTAAATCCTCCATTAACGACCAGAGCACTCGCTGTTGATTAACACAAAAACGATCCAACCGATCTATTAAAACCAACCTTAACGACGTCTCCCCACTAGACGCGTCCACTTTTCCTCTCCGAACCAACCAACCACCATAAACCAAGCCGTACACCGTCTAATAAACTTCCAACAACCCTACGCTTCATCTACGATTAATCCTTTTGCCAAACATCGACCATAATTGCCTCGCAATCACGAATTACGTCACGTGATTGCGGATCCGCCTTAATGGCGGCCCGTACACGACAGAACGATACATTTTCCAGCAAAAGTTTGCTTGTAACCGCATTCCACGGTAATCTCGGATCAGTTTCATGGGGATACGAAATGGCCGCGCGACGAAAGGTCGCGGCGAGAGGCTACAAAGGGCAATTAAGTAACTGCCGTTTATCACCAGCGATTTATGGCGTTACACGGTAGTTACGAAACGATTATCCGCGCCCTGGCACGAGCTACGAAACGACTGTGAAAGAAAAAAAAAAAAAGCTTTCACGTGGAACCTTGAGACCAATGTTCGAAGAAACGCTGGAGAACGATGATTCCAGAGATCAGCTGATTGGAGATCAATTTCTTGGGGATTTTTCGGAGGGAAAGGAGGTTAAGGTTACTAGGTTTCCACTAGATATGTTTTCTTAAGTCTGTCAGATTGATTTGGTGCTTTTATTTTTGTCGGAACGTTGATTGGATGTCGGGTAACATCCTTGCGAGGAATAATTAGTACACCGGAGTATAATTAAGGAAACTGTAATGAATAAATATAAAAGATTTCTTAATTATAATGAAGGAAACTGTAACGAAGAGATCATCTAAAGAATATCCTCTTCTGGCGTATTTCACTGCCTCTTTCTCGATTATACCAAGCAAGACAAAGAAGCGCGATGGAATTAATGTATTATAAATTAAATTGTATTTTAAACCGATCGGGCTGAAAGAATTTTTCTAGAAGACTCGAGAACATCAGGGCCTACATCACGATAACCCAGGAACATTCATAACCGTGTCACATAATCGCGCGTATGTTAATCGAGACGTAACCAGTTGCAACCGGCATGCAAAATAATTGTCTCCGTGTCGAAAGCAGGAGTTTCCCAGCGTCGGGTATTTTCACCGGCCATTCTGGTCGACTGGGACACGCGAGATTCGTCGGTCATCCGGTGGTTGTCGCAACGACGACGACGTCCACCGAGTCCTTCGTTGTCGCGTTCCCGTGACTCACGGCAACGTGGTAGGCATACAGAAGCGTCAGCCACTTGAGACAGGCCTCTCGTTCCTATTGCTTTTCGTCAATGAACCGATGCTTTCCCCTTTCTTCGCACCCCCTTCGCTATTTTTATGGTCTCACCGCGGCGCCACGCCGCTCCGCCATGTTTTTCTTTGATTATTCGACTTGGTGATGGGAGAAGCGACAGGAAAGGGTTTTATATTCAGAGTTTTAGGGTTGGGAATGGTTAAGAACGATCTTTTTTAGGAGTTTCATTTGTGTGATTTGTTTGTTCATATAAAATTCTGTAAGTTTTTAGAACAATAAATCATATTTGCTAAGTTCCTTGCATGCAGTTCAATTTCCTAAGATTTTTACAACAATGAATTATATTTCCTACGTTCCTTGCATGCAGTTCAATTTCCTAAGATTTATACATCAATGAATTATATTTCCTAAGTTCCTTAAACGCAGTGATATTCATTCGCAACGAAATTAAATAATCAAGAATTTTATGCGTTTCATAGAGCACATATTAATTCTTTCTCGATCTTTCTAATTTTCTCCAGCACAGAAATTTTCTTCTTCTACGTACAAACCAACAAAAATTGCCACCTTAAACATATTTAAAATTATGGAAGCAAAAGAAAAAAATCTTCGAAGCTTCTCCAATTATTAAAAAAAAAAAAGATTGCTAGTGTATAATAGCTCTTCTCGTACCGAATAATTTTTATTCAAAAAGTTTATCCCTAGCTTTCACAGTTCTGGGCATTTGTGTACTTTTTAAAACGCACTCGTTAGCTTGTTAACACTTTATCCGATTATAATCACCGTATTAACATAATTCTCCAACAATAGAGCACCCGCTAAATCCATCGCGGGCAGGAATTATTTAAAAACCGGATCAGATCACGAGGCGTTAAGTAGGCGATCGCGAAAGCGTTAACGATCGAATCTAGCAAAAAGAAATATGGCCGCGCAATTCGGGAATCGACTCGCTAATTGCTCGAATTCTAATGCAAATGGGTTAACGTGCCGTCACGACTAATGCTCGTTGCTCACGCACCGTTGTCCGTCCTTACTTCGGATAGCCGCCATAAACTGTCTCGTTATCGTCCGCCATTGCGATTCCGTGCGATTATTTCGACCCCCGGAGGAAACAACCGGTCGGTCCGTGACTTTCCATCGAGTTTCGGTTTTATCTTCTCCACGATGCATCCGGAAACCCGTTCTGTTCGATCTTATTTCGTGTCGTAGAACGAAGTAGAAGAATTCCAGTCGTGGGTTAGGTAATTTGAAATTTACGACGCCATCTTGGAAGCTTAATGGGACATCGTGGCGTACAAATGACTTTAGATTATTCTTCGCGTTGGTTTAATACTCTTATTTCATAATTGTAATTTGGAAACTTGATTTGAAGATCTACACGATACGATAATTGATTAGGAATATTTCATGGTTCCAAATTGAGGTATAGCTCGTGTGAAAATAATTGAGTGCATAAGATCGTATGTATAAATATAAAAAAAAAAAAATTGAGGAATCTTGAGTAGTAAGAATGATTAACAGAAAGTTTAAAAAGATTATTCTACGATATGGATAAAAATTCTAGAGAAGATACAAAAGTGTAAAGTAATTTATTACGAATGGTGTTACAGAGAAGCTCATAGGAGATGCTACAGGGGAATGTATTTTTATTTAATTTGCAACGTCTGTGATAGATTAACCTAATTTTTTTAAGGAACTCTGAATAAAAAAAATGGAAGAAGAAATAAAGTTATTGTGCATAATATTAAGTAGTATAATTTCCTACTATCGAGGTGTTTCAGATTCTCGAATTGTGAGTCAATTAGATGCTCGACGTCATTAATTGTCGACGATATAATTCATAGTAAATGTTAACGCTTCGAGCTGGCACTTTCGCTCGTTACTTTCATAAATCACGTTTTAGACAACGTTTCTATTTGCACGTAACCGATCCAACCGAGTGACTCAATAAAATTATGCAAAAATCTTATTTAAGTATCGTTTTATTTCGACAGCATAAAATAAGATATTCGACAATTTCAGTCACCAATTACTATTCCAACTTGTCGTAATCATCTTGTTATTGTATTTTCTTGTGTCTATTCCTCTTGAAACTTGTTTCAAATCAAGAACCGTCATGCAGATTTTATTTTTACAAGCAAGCTGTTCACCTTTTTATCGGACAGGCTGCTGGACGCAGCCGCCGGTCTTCATGGTGCAGCTTCTTCTAACGCGTTCAGACTTTTTCCATGAGTCACTCGAATTCCTCTGCATTCTTCCGTCGTGGTTATCTCTCGCGAGTTCCATCCGCGTATTTATTAATGTCTATCAAACAGGATATGAGAAATCTGTCGAATTCATCTTCAATCCATTGTTGCGTCCATCATTTCACGTTCTCCTTTTTTTTAATTTAGTATTTTATATTTTTTAGATTTTACAAGGTTTATTTTTTTAGATCTCGCTAAATTTTAATTACCTTCGCTTAAATCTCAGATTTCGTAGAATTTCGATTCTCTTACTAAGTAGTACAAATTTTAGATTCTGCGAAATTTTAATTTTCTTAGAGCAAATATCGAATTTCCTGAAATTCATTGGAATTTCTAATCTTTTTGATACCCCGGGAAAATTCCATATCCCATCAAAATTAATACCACAATTCCCCACCCAAAAATTAAAAAATTCCTCAGCATCTCCAAGCACCACACACCAAAAATCTCTTCAAAATTTCCCCATAATTCCATCATAATTAATACCAAAATTTCCCACCGAAAAATTCCAAAATTCCTCAGAATCTCCAAGCACCACGAACCAAAAATCTCTCCAAAATTTCCCCATAATTCCATCAAAACTACCACCACAATTTCCGACCCAAAATCACAACCAATCCCACACCCCAAAAATTCCCAAATCCCTGGAAAACTTCGAACAACCTAAAACCAAAATCCCTTCCGAACATCCCCAAGAACTTGCACAATTTCCAAACCCCGGTCGTCCCCATGAACCTATTATTATCCCTCGGCAAACAAATCCCATAAAACCTTCACCGCTCGATCTTCCTTCAAAGCAAAGAATTCCCTTATCCCCTTGGCAGTGCTCCAAATTTCGCGTTCTTTCGTTAGAACAGGAGGAGAAGAGCAGAAGCTAATGGCTCGGCAAATCCTTTCACGTAGAGCACACGATCGGGCATCAGGGTGCAGGGAATGCCGGAAAAGACAGAAAACCGGGGACTGTGGGCCAGAAAAGGAGAGATCGCATTCGCCTCACGTAGAGAACCGCGCGAGGATCACGTTTGGTTCAACGTGGGACTCTGCTCCGGAATTCCAGGCCTGCCTGCCTTTTGTAACCCCTTATCTGTTCCTGGAGATGCACCCGGAAGCGGTGCATTCCGCAGGATAATGCAACGTGACCGCGTCAAAAGTGTCCAGCTCTTGGTTCTATATACTTTTTCTTTGGCTACTTGGAAGAACCTGAATAAGATCGAGGTGCGACGCTAGAACTACCGAAGCAGTAAAAATTACTGGTTCGCAATTTCTTATAGAAACTTTATCAATTTACGATCGTGTATTTTTGAGCATTTTTACACGACTTTTACATGATTTTTACATAATTTTTGCGTGATTTTTTGCAGCAAAATATGTACCGTTGGGAGCTGGAAAGAAGGTCTGCGGAACAAATGCGGGCCTAATTGGTCAGAACAGAAGATGCACGCCTGCTTCTCGCAAACATTTTCCGATGTCCAGTATTTATTTTGCATCGCGTCGCTTCTTTTCAGTTCGGAACACTGCAAAGAATTGTTACCTTTGTTGTAAGTATTTTCTTTTTCTTCGAATACCTATCGTTCTGGTTTCTTTGGTACAAATAAGTCTGCTTTGATCGCCGATAGTTCCTTAGACAATAAGATTGGAAGCAATAAAGATTTGTAGTAAGGTCACAAATTAGACCTTGGAGCATTGACGATTGTTAAGCTTTGTGAAAAAAAGATCCCATCGTCTCATCGGTCAGCGAAAGGATTCGGTCAACGTTGTAAGAATGAGATTGCAGATTTACCGATCCGCTTAAATATCTCAGAAATATTATGACCAAAAACATCTTCACAAAAACTGCTCGTGTACAATCGAAGAAATACACGATCGATACGAGCAATCGCATGGAAACGCAACTGTGTCGATGTTTGTACGACGATAACCCTATTACATTGGCCTCTGAATGATCAAACAATAGATCAACCTAACGATAAGCGCTATCTTCGGCGAAGATAATCGTCGTGGAATCGTGACTCCTACGTTTCTTGTCTAAAATTGTTTATTTTCAACCAACATATCTTGTCCCATTACCGTATTAACGGGAGCAAAATATTTTCAAAGGAGAAAGTACAAATAAAGAGATTTTTTTTTATTTATTTATTTTTTCTTTTTCGTAATATTAGTACGATGCTCGTCGCGTTATCAGTGAAATTATCTGGCGAAGATTAAACGCACGCAGACGTTAAGAGTTCCATTAACCGGAAATGATACGTCGCCGACGAACTTCCCACGAGTGCGACCATTAGACTATGACTGTGTTCCAATGAATCATTTTATCGGAACGAGCAACAAAACTCTAAACGGGTACACAAAGTATTGTGACGAAATAAAGATTCTTACTGGGATTCGTGAAAAATTATAATCGATATATTCGAGATTACTAATGTCAACAGTGGTGCTACTATCGTTGCTAAAAGTATTCTTGCAGCGTATCTGTTAACTTTTTTATAACTATACTCTATTAATATCCGTTTCAAAGTTCTATTGAAATATTAATAGTTTAATTATGAATATTTTCTTAAATTATATTTTAAGATCGGTGATTTATTTATTAACTAAATTACTCGAACTTGAAATCTCAGCGTCAACAATCTCCTCAACCGAACACAAATTAAACAAAAATTATTTACAAAAATTCCTAAAACAGTCTTCAGAATTAACGTACTTCGCAAAAGAACTGATAAATTCAATTATTTTAATTATTTTAATTCTTCCGATATCTTCAACATAGGGAATACCTAGTGACAATTCCCTATTCCCTAATACGTCTCAAACTACACAATTTCCATCACAACAATAGTCTCTCGTTTCATCGTTATTAATCCAGGCGAATAATTTTCAAAATCTAGAAAATGACTCACCAAGAAACAGGCACCAGAAGGAAACAATCTCCACGATCAAGCTATCATATCCGCTGTCATCCTAATCGAAGCTCTCAAAGTGATCCAGGAAGCAATTGATTCCAGTAACAAGAAGAAACGTGCGCGTGTGCGTGTCACTGCCTTTCTGTCGATCGGCGTTTCACGGAAAAGAATCGTGCACTGTTCGTCGAAGAGCAATCTCGATCACGAGTCTCGAACGTATGTACACGATTCACCGTTTAATTGATCGATGATAAGATTTAATAGGCACCATGTTCTGCCGTTTCGGTCGAAAACAATTTTTCACAAACACTTTGGTGAATATTTTTGGAGCACCGTCGAAGTACGCAGATCAGGTGCGTGGATCGTGTTGGAAAGAGCACGTACAAGGAGCAGGTAGAGCGCAGCCTTCGCTGCTCGAGCAACAGGTAGACACTGTGGAGAGAGGCGAAGATGGGAATGGAACGAGTGTGCCACTCGGATAGACGGATCTGAATGCCGACGAGCGGGACTGGACGTTAGGCGACGTTCACAATGCAAATCGGGATGGCGCTGAGGTCTACCGGATTTTGATAAAACATTATTGCAATCGCTGTGCGGAGAGTTTTGGAAGGAATTTAAAATTGGGTGGTGGATGGCGCTGAGGTCCTCTGGTTTTTAATAATTATTTTGTGGAGAGATTTGAAAGGAATTTAAAATTGGGTGGTGGATGGCGCTGAGGTCCTCTGGTTTTTAATAATTATTTTGTGGAGAGATTTGAAAGGAATTTAAAATTGGGTGGTGGATGGCGCTGAGGTCCTCTGGTTTTTAATAATTATTTTGTGGAGAGATTTGAAAGGAATTTAAAATTGGGTGGTGGATGGCGCTGAGGTCCTCTGGTTTTTAATAATTATTTTGTGGAGAGATTTGAAAGGAATTTAAAATTGGGTGGTGGATGGCGCTGAGGTCCTCTGGTTTTTAATAATTATTTTGTGGAGAGATTTGAAAGGAATTTAAAATTGGGTGGTGGATGGCGCTGAGGTCCTCTGGTTTTTAATAATTATTTTGTGGAGAGATTTGAAAGGAATTTAAAATTGGGTGGTGGATGGCGCTGAGGTCCTCTGGTTTTTAATAATTATTTTGTGGAGAGATTTGAAAGGAATTTAAAATTGGGTGGTGGATGGCGCTGAGGTCCTCTGGTTTTTAATAATTATTTTGTGGAGAGATTTGAAAGGAATTTAAAATTGGGTGGTGGATGGCGCTGAGGTCCTCTGGTTTTTAATAATTATTTTGTGGAGAGATTTGAAAGGAATTTAAAATTGGGTGGTGGATGGCGCTGAGGTCCTCTGGTTTTTAATAATTATTTTGTGGAGAGATTTGAAAGGAATTTAAAATTGGGTGGTGGATGGCGCTGAGGTCCTCTGGTTTTTAATAATTATTTTGTGGAGAGATTTGAAAGGAATTTAAAATTGGGTGGTGGATGGCGCTGAGGTCTACCGGATTTTGATAAAACATTATTGCAATCGCTGTGCGGAGAGTTTTGGAAGGAATTTAAAATTGGGTGGTGGATGGCGCTGAGGTCTTCTGGTTTTTAATAATTATTTTGTGGAGAGTTTTGAAAGGAATTTAAAATTGGTGAATGGCGCTGAGGACTTCCGGTTTTGGATAATTATTTTGTGGAGAATTTTGAAAGGAATTTAAAATTGGGTGGTGGATGGCGCTTCTTCCGGTTTTGGATGATTAATTATTGTATGGTGGATTTTGAGAGGAATTTAAAATTGGGTGGTGGATGGCGCTTCTTCCGGTTTTGAATGATTAATTATTTTGTGGAGAGTTTTGAAAGGAATTTAAAATTGGGTGGTGGATGGCGTTGAGGGCTTCCGGTTTTGGATAATTAATTATTGCGCGCAGGGTTTTGAGAGGAATTTAATATTTCTAAAATTCACAATGCGGTGGTGGATGGTTCTTAGATCTTCCAATTCTGGATAATTAATTATTGCGTGCAGGGTTCTGGAAGGAATTTAATATTTTGTAAAATTCCCGACTTGGATCTTCTACTTTTGGAAAATTAATTCCCGTGCAGATATTCATAGAAGAAAATTATTGGTATGAGAAATTCACGATGCAATGGTGCTGTTTTGGATTTGCATAATTATTGTAATTATTGTGCAGAGAATTTTGAAACCAATTTATTATTTTGTAAAATCCATAACGCGATAGTAGGCGCTATTGATTTCTGACTTCGAAACTTAACAGAAACCACCCTGAGAACTGTGTATTTTTTAAAATAAATAAAAATTCTCTGGAATACAGATAGTACGCTCCAATTCTCGCCATCCAAAAATTTATGTCAAGAAAACGAAACCTTCCACGAGAATTCTCGAATTCCTCGAGTAAAGCAGGCGTTTACGAAACTTATGGGGAAGGGGGAATGGAAGTTATCTGTCCGGTCCCACCGTCACAGTGTAACGCAGCCTCTCTTATCGGGCTTATTAATCATTCAACGAGCGTAACGTGGTTGCATGAAATGGAAAGAACGTATCGCGCAATTGTACGTAACGAGAAGGTTAACAAATTGTGCGGCTAAGGATGTCATCTATCAGATCGACTCGTGTTACGATTATCGTATAATCTGTCTCGAGACTCGTGTCACGCGTATTTGCACTTACATCTCTTTCAACAATTATATAACTCGCTATACCCATCCATGGGAAATTACCAACCGTACGCGACACAGAAAACATTGTAAATTCTTCTAAGACCGAAATTTCTGTAATTTAGCCAACTAAATAAAACTAATAACAGATTCCTAAGAAAAGAAATTCTGAATTCATCGGAACAGCGNCTCCAATTCTCGCCATCCAAAAATTTATGTCAAGAAAACGAAACCTTCCACGAGAATTCTCGAATTCCTCGAGTAAAGCAGGCGTTTACGAAACTTATGGGGAAGGGGGAATGGAAGTTATCTGTCCGGTCCCACCGTCACAGTGTAACGCAGCCTCTCTTATCGGGCTTATTAATCATTCAACGAGCGTAACGTGGTTGCATGAAATGGAAAGAACGTATCGCGCAATTGTACGTAACGAGAAGGTTAACAAATTGTGCGGCTAAGGATGTCATCTATCAGATCGACTCGTGTTACGATTATCGTATAATCTGTCTCGAGACTCGTGTCACGCGTATTTGCACTTACATCTCTTTCAACAATTATATAACTCGCTATACCCATCCATGGGAAATTACCAACCGTACGCGACACAG
>SMSQ01018328.1:0-26360 GCA_019453375.1 Ctenoplectra terminalis
AAAAAAAAATGATACAAGATGTAAACAAACTAGCATCGAAAACATTTCTATTTAACCTACTTTCTTTGGAATAAGTGAAAATTCCACTGCAATTTGATTTGAAAAACGAAGCAACGAAATTGTTCGCAAGAATTGAGTACGTGGTGCGGTTAGCATGTAGGTATTGTTGAAAGGTCAGCTCTGTCGTGATAGATTATTTTAGCTGCAATCCTCTTGCAAAGCCAACGTTCAATGCGGCCGATACACGATACACGATATCGTCCCTTCGATTGCAGATTCTTTTCAGAAAATCCTGTCTGGACCGAACTGCTGGCGCATTCAATCGAGATCCAATGTGCAAGATGGCGTTTCCTTATGTAACATACGGTTACATATATAGCAACACACGGAACGTGCCTTTTTCGATTTCTTTTTCCTTGTGTTCGTTTTCCTTCGAGACTGGTAGAGAGATAATACCGGCATTAGAGATGGCAAGGAGATTAGATCACGAAGAATGCTTTTAACATGGCTACCAGCTCATGTCTCTGTCTTAGTGGTTCTTAACCTTCTGGAGGTCAGAAAAAAAATTTGCCAAGCAGCGATAATAGACGTAACAGAGACCCTTGCTTAGGTCGTTCACTTGAAAATGTAAGTAGGGATCCTTTTTGCATTGTAAATTACATTGCGCGTTTACATTAAGGTTCGTTCAAGTGTAGTTTTTTAACCGTTTGCGTACCACGAGCCACTCTCGCGCTCTTGAGATTTTGTGTCGAAAAAAGCTAGAGTATTTAGCCGATACAGACAACTGACGGCGCACCCACAATTTGTCAATTTACTCAATAAACTTCAGCTAACACTACACTTATCTTCTGCTTTATTTCGTCTAAAGAACGGTTATTAACCCTCTATGGGACCGTGTGATTTAAAAGTTACAAATTGATGTATCTATATTTTAAAAATTTAATTTTGTTTAGTTATCGCTGCACTATTAAATTTGATTACCGTATTACTGTAGCGACACCACGATCCATCTACAGTAATTATTAGTTAAAATATTTTCAAATCAAAGTGAAAAACTGTAATCAATCGTAATTTTTTCTCCGATAAGCAGACAAAATTCGGGCTATAGAGGGTTAACTATCAATCTTCCTTTAATTTTTACAATTTTAAAGATTTAGGAAAAAGGAATAAGCGATGACGATGTTCAAAATTCATTAACCCTCTATGGGACCGTGTGACTTAAAAGTTACAAACTGATGTATCTATATTTTAAAAATTTAATTTTGTTTAGTTATCGCTGCACTATTAAATTTGATTACCGTATTACTGTAGCGACACCACGATCCATCTACAGTAATTATTAGTTAAAATATTTTCAAATCAAAGTGAAAAACTGTAATCAATCGTAATTTTTTCTCCGATAAGCAGACAAAATTCGGGCTATAGAGGGTTAACAATGATGATCGCACTTTTATAACACTACGTTTAATCCCTTTGCCAGTTGCAATAAGAATGTTGGTATAAAAGACACAAACACGAGAAGCGCGGCCCAGTTGTTTACCGCATTGAATATGACAAACCCTATCGCGCTCTCCGGCTTTTTTCAATACGTAATCGAAGGAGCGCGTTCGCGCTCCTTGGCGCTTTTCGACCGTGTTTTTTCAAAAGCCTCTGATACGCAAACGGTTAACCCTTTGTACTCCGTTGTCCCCTCCCAGGGGACTTCGTAATTCTAGCATATCACTCGGATGTCCCCTTTATGGAACATTGAAGTTTATTAGTGATTACGGGGAATCAATTTATTCTAGCACAACTTTTTGAGAAATGCATGTTTCCCTGAAGTTTTCCGTTGAAATGGCATAAGAAATCAAATCAAAATATGGCACAATTACTAAGATATATAAAAAAAATGTCAGCGGGTTTTACGTCAGAAGAGAACGTGAGAAGCGTGCTCACGACGGTTCGAGCGTTTCTCTACGCCACTGGAAAGGAGCGATAAAGAGAGTTTGTAGAAGAAAGGTTGGTATGCCTCGCACTGTATGGTGAGATTTATAAATATAAATAAACAAGTCTAAAACTGGAGGAAAAGATTTTCAAAGTTGAACTCAGTCTGATTTGTGAAGACGTGTAAATGCAAATTTCTGCGACAATGTGGCGCCGAGTAGCTGGTAGATAACATCCAGGATGGTTCGGAGTGCAAAGGGTTAATTAACACATATTAACGACCGGATATTTGTTTTCTGTAAAACTTACTACGGGAATAAAGTTACGATCGAGTGAATTCTTGCTTACATACTTTCGAAAATAAATTGTATTCTAAATATACAGTACCGGACAAATGAATTGGGACACTGACGTTTTTCTGTTTGTTCGTTGTCATGGTAACGTCGCGTACTTATGCCACTCGCATATTTCCATACCATTTTAACCCTTATCACTCCAACCTGCAGTAATACTGCCAAGCGTTAGCCAGAGTTCTACTCCAAAGAGCAGTGTCACTGCCAGAATTTCGCAATTGTAAGAGTTTGTCAAGGTCTTTATTTTTCACGTGCACTGCGACGTTGTTAATCGGCGACTGACTTCGTCGTCGCCTCGTGCTCAGCCCTCGCCATAGGCGATGGTCACTTGTCTCAACCATCCGATCGGCCTATATCATACTTTGTTACACAATGTTATGATTATTGTAACCGTATTGCAACCGTAATCCAGGACTACATATTGGCGATTGTTTCCTTCGTTATCACACAAAAGAGGAATATAAACGATGAATTACATTTAGAAATGAAGAATAATTGCACATTAAATCTTTTTATTTTTGTATTTTGAAACAAACAAACACATTTTTATTTCGGAAAAAATTAAACTTTTATACATATAGATTACTAATAAAAAACTACCTCATAAAACGTCTTTCTTAATTGCTTCGAAATGATGAAATATTTGCTGGAGTTGGCTATAAATTATTCTGGAAACTTCTCGGAGTGATAAGGGTTAAAATATATATTTTATATTGAAATTCGTTATATTTAATGCTCTACAAGCATTTTAATTGAGTTAACGTTAGTACACTGAATCATTTAAGTATGTTCAGAAACATCATTTGTCCGGTACTGTAACTCTTAACCTGTTAACCGGGTAAGACGAGTAAACTCGTCACGCGGATTGCCGATATTTTGGACGTAATCATTTATTTTCACATTGATTTACTTTTGAATGCATCGTTATATTTTTATTTTAAAAAACGCGTTACATTAGACTGACATTTGCAATGATTAAAATTGAACCAATTAAAATGTATTATTTTCTATTAATTTTTAACTCAAAGTATAAAGGAGCTTCTGATCGAAAAATGACCGTGTTAACAGGTTAATTTAAAGTATGAACTGAACAGATGACTTTTTAAAAATAACCCTTTATACATGGTCGTTTGCTATTTCCACCTTTTCAAGATCTGAAATACAAATCAGGAGTAATTTCGACATCCGTACTCAATTTGTTAATAGGGGAAACTTTTCTCTTTACACGGTTTTGAAATAATACGATTTAAGAAAAAAAAAAAAAAAATCGCTTCTATTTTTGTATACAGTTTATTTCAAATTAATATTAATTTTTGCGACGTATTTTATTCATAGTAATTTCGTGGTAAAATTATTTAATATTCATTATTGTTGTGTAATATAATTGTAGAGTGCATAAATTATAAAAATAGTATTAGCGGTTAATGCAGGAAATAATAAATAATACTGTTGTGTAATATAATTGTAGAACGCATAAATTACAAAAGTAGTATCGACAGTTAATGCAGGAAATAGTTCATATAATTAATACAACAAAATGACAACTAAGAATATATTTCTTGTTATTATAGCGAACAAAACTATTACGTATGCCTTTGCACGTAATATTAGGTAAGCAAATTTAAAACCTGTGCTTTAATAATAATTAACAATCATTTTACCGCTAATGTATTATGTAATTCAAAAACATGGATTATTTTTAAATTGTTAACCTCTCCTTGAGGTGTAAGTACTTAGGATTTCTATCCGTCCAGGTTACCCTGGATTTGTCCTAGTTTTTAAGTCTTCTGGGTACATAAATATGTCCGGGGAGATATTCTAAAGTGACCCCGGTTTTTCAAACTTCTTTATTTTTGCACTTATAGTATATAAAAAAATCATAAACAAAGTTCCTACTTTGTAAAGCTATCTATATTTTTTATTTATTTTTTAATTGTAGTTACTGTTATAATTTAAAAAATAGTTCAAAATGTCCTGCTGTTAGGCGAAAAAATCCGTGATTTTAATAGTCTAGGACGGATCTAGGATTGAGACGGATCCTGATTTAAAAATGAAAGTCCTAGTGTACTTAATATCAGCGTTAAAAGAGATTTTTAATTCAAAGCATTCAAAATTTATTAAACAAAGAATTCAAAAACTGTTTAAGAAATAAGAGAAAATGATAGAAAACAATGGTCAATATATTGAATATATATTCACAATGAAAAGTGAACGTAAATATTAATATTTTGTATTAAAAATTAGCGTCAACGAACGACATTACTTATAGAATGATTTGATACAAGACTTTAACGTTTTAAATCCTTTTATCGTCACTCTATGTATCGTATAATTATTTAAAGAAACAAACCGTAGAATTTTTCGTCAAACGATAACAATAAAATGATTTTTTAGGAAGTACGCGTATACATGCATTGTTATATCATGGTTTACGATTTTTCTTCACCCACGATTAAGAAATGTTATTTTGATGCCGTGCTAACAGGTGGAAATATTATCGCAGCTGACGAGTTAGGTTATTCGCTTATTACAGTTTTTTTTACCTTGATTTTACAGGATTGTATTGTTTTCAAACAGCGCGGAAAGCCTAAGGGTACACTAGAGCACGTACTCGTAGGACAATGGACCTACCTTGGCCCTTTTTAGTGGCCTCAGGCCGTACCTGCAACCCGGGAACAATGGCGTGACGTCGAAACACAAACTATAGTTTCACTAGTGCTCATAACTGACGAAATTAAGCCCCCCTTTCTTGTCGCCCTCTCTCCGACCCGTGGTTCAGCGTCCGCGTGTCACGGGTTAATTAAATCTGACCAAAAACATTTCATGAAATGAAATGGGATTTCCTGGTTCTCTGCCCACCGCTCGGTTCCAAACATCGAGCATTCTGGTCCCGAAAATTAAATATTTTCCTTGAAATTTCTGGTGAAAACGCGTTCAAAAATGTACTATTATTTTATACCACCGGCAATTTCTTAATATTATACAACATAAAAACTTATGAATAATATTTAGACCATTTAATAGTTAAGATACTTTCTTTACATTTAATTTGACGAATAAAATGTTTTGCTTTATTTAAACAATTTTGTAATTACACGTTGAATACAGATTTTAAAATAAATGTTAAACTTTGTCAACTTCAAATTCTAAACATTGTTTAATTTCATTGCAATACAGTACTGGATAAAACTATAATAACTTTTCTCGTGGTTAACGCAACAGTTTGTTTGACGATTAATAGATATTATACCCACGTTTAATAATGTTTAAGAAAAATCCAATATGCGTCTACCAATAAAGAGAACACCGAAGAGGTTGTTCCGTAATTAATATTTACACCAAAGCTATTATAATTTTATTCTGTACTTTATTAAATTAAATTAGTAATAAATGATATTAGTATCTACACTATTTATTACTACACCGATCAAATAAAATAGATACATACAAACTAAAAAAATGGGAAACAAGCGTTATAAAGCAAGCTTTCCACGAGCTATGTACATTTACAAAACGCGAGCAAACTCGTTTCGCGATCATTTCAATATGGAAGATGCTAAATACCTTTAACAGGATGTAGCAATTAAAGATTTTTCAACGACATGATTTTCTGTGCGTTAACATCGTTATAATCAAAGAATACCAATCGTATCAACACGGCGACTCGATGAGAGAAAAAAGTAGAAATTGTGCGTGGCCATGAATGTCAGTATGAATAATTGTTATTACCCTGAGTGGAGAGAAACTGCGAGACAAAACCGGAAGTGCGCTCGAGTAAAGTGGATAAGCGTAATGGTGCGTTATGCACACGGAGGGAACACGCAATGGCATCGTCAAAGGGAGTGCGTTATAAACTCTATGAAAGAGGAAAGGAAGCGTGACAAAATGGCTAAAAAGTCCAGAAGAATGTTGCATTTCAGCCGCGTCATCTCGCTGTAAGATGTCATCATCGCAAGGTGCATTTTACGGGTACGAGTAATTTTGCACGATTTACCTGTACTAATCTCAAATTACGGACATTGGACATATGCTGGCGGGAATAAGTCGGCAGGACAGTGAAGAACATTTTGTAGTAGGTCATCGTAAAGCAAGAATTAATCGTTTCACTTATGGTGCCTTTGAGAATAAAAGCCCTTTTAGTAGGGTAAGTCCGGATTGTTCGACCACTTTTCGGAAAGCTGTCGAGTATCGCGTCTCGTATCTTTGTTGTGTGCTTCGGTGGCCGTTACGCCTCACATTAATGCGACGCAGTTTTTCGATCGGCTCGGATTCCGTGGTCTGTCGACGGTTAGTCAGTCTGGATGTATTCGTCGAACCATAAGCGTCTTCCTTATATCTATATATTTCATTGTGTTCGGTCCTAAACGGCTCCGAATAAATTAGCAAGGAGCCTAAAGCAAACCATCACGGTTTATGACATGGTAGGCTAGAAACGGCTAATTCTTGGGTGCCATCTGGCTTGCAGACGATCGATGGCACGTGCAAGTTTTGGGCCCGAGTAGCGGTGCCATGTCATAAACCGGGAAATACCAAGGGGGTAGGTTGGCGCGACCGAAACTGTTTCGCCAACCTGGAGGACCACGTGGCGACCAGAAGACGGTCTCGTTGCCAACTCGCGGCCTACCTACCCCGTAAGATGGACACAGTTCCCCTTCCAGAAAATAGCACGCCAAGGGCGTATTGGAAGGGAGGAACTGTGGCTATATAGCGAGGTGCAAAACGCGCCCCGAGAGACTCTAGTATACATTTGATAGCAAACATTTCGTTGGTAAGACATTTCGGTCTTACATATTCTTAGACATTCTTAGACATTTTGGCTATAGACTACAGGGTAAGACACTTCGGTCTTACCCCCTGTAGATTCGACATAAGACAACGCGAAACACCGTTGCACACATAGACACTTGTATATCGACAAGTACACAAATCTGAGATACAGTCCACTAAAACCCATACGAAGGTGATCCAACAATTCGGTTGGATTACACCGCGTCGTTTAATCGTCGCCAATCACGGTCGACGCTGCGACGCACAAACACATTGTATTGCTTTGTATAATAAACTAATATACTGTAGTGGACTAAGGGTGTCAGGATGACTAAATAAAGGGGCAGAGATTAAATTAAACAAACAAGAGATATATATATATATATTTGAAAGAAAGAAATACTAAAAGGCAGAATAATCTTAAGGGCTAATAGGTCGTGCACGTTCGACGGTTCCTAAACGACTCCGCCTCGTGGCCCGACTTTCCAACGGAAGTCGGGCTTCGCTTGTTTTTAATAGCGCGCGCGGTCCTCCTATATTGATACACTATAATACTGACTAACAACAGAAGCTATTGGTTTTTAACATTTTTGTTGTTTTGCGCAAGTTAAAGCAACGCGTAAGTAATTTATACACTACTTTCCATAAGTATTTGACCACCTTCAGTTTAAAATATACAAAATATATTAGGTCGTCCCATAAGTTCGTGCCGCGTATCTCTCTGCTATTTAAATTAACGTATGAAACATATCTTCAAAGTTTATGAAAAAATGTAATCACCCTCTCGTTCCAGAACCTCTTCCCATCTTTTTGGGAAAGACATTATTCTGTCGCTATAAAACTTCCGTGGTTTTTTGTTAAAATACTTTTCTATGTTTGTTTTTACAGACTCAACGTTATCAAATTTTTTGCTTGCTAAAAAATGTTGCACTGACCGAAATAGGTGGTAATCAGATGGAGCGATATCCGGAGAGTATGGTGGGTGTGATAAAATTTTCCAACCGAATTCACGTATTTTTTTTTCCACGTTTTGTGCACGCTGCCACGCGATCACCGCAGTTCCGTTCTGTCAGCTGATGCGGCATCCATACATCCAGCTTTGTAATCATTCCTATTTTCTTTAAGTGTCTATGGACAGACGATTTGGGAATATTTAGCTCTGCAGACATTTCTCGAACCGATAAACTTCGTGTTTCATCCACTAAATTACGAATTCTGTCTTCGTCAACTTCAGCTGGACGACCAGAGCGCGACTCATCTTCCAGATCAAAATTTCCTTTTCGAAATCGGTCAAACCAATTTCTGCACGTACGGGGCGATAAAGCACCTTCCCCGTAAACGGCACAAATATTATTTGCAACGACTGTTGCGGTGTTTCCTTTCCGAAACTCCTACAGCATAAGATGTCGAAAATGAACACGTGTTTCACTCATTGTTTTACCGCGGTATAAAATACTAAACGCTTGCTATCCACGAACTTTTTCTTTCGAATGCTTTCTCTGGACTGAACATGATCATTAAATTGTGATCCCTTTGGTCGCTTATCGTTCAGGGTTTATACAACACACCGCAGAAAGTATAAACGCATCCACGGCACGAACTTATGGGACGACCTAATATTTGTATTGGATTTGTTATTTGTAAATATATATGTATTTCTCTCTTACATTCATACAAAGGTCATGAGTCTATGTCAATTATATAAATTTAGATTCGTTCCACTTAGGAGCAGTTACATTATAACCTTGATACAAACTTTTTAATCCGTTTCCACCAAGTGATAAAATACTTATGGACGGTAGTGTATATAAATCATGTTTCCTGTCATATTAAAATATTTCTTTTCTTAACACTAAAACCACCAAGGCGGTCAAAATTACTGGTTTGTAATTTCTCGTAGAAATTCTGTAAAGGGCATAGCCGGTTAAGGGGGTCAAAAGTGCCCCTAAACCGAATTCGACTTGCGATGGATCATTCGACAGCTTATCAAGAAAAATCAATTTGTGCCAAGTTTCAACTTTGTATCTTCACCGGGGGGATAGTAAAGGGTAAAATTAAAAAATCTCGTTTTTGCTCAATTACTCCAATCCTACAGTATGAAAAATTCTGAAAAAGAATCAGAAATATTACGGTTAGCGAAGCACATGTTACAGAATTTTTTCAGATTTTTAGATTGACAATCCAAGCGGTAAAAAAAAAACGCAGAAAAATTCAGAAAAATGCCAATTTCATATCAAAGGAATCGCGGATCTATGATTATATTTTTTGAGTAAGTATGTATTATTGATGCTATT
Organism: Ctenoplectra terminalis; assembly: GCA_019453375.1. Classification (NCBI taxonomy): domain Eukaryota; kingdom Metazoa; phylum Arthropoda; class Insecta; order Hymenoptera; family Apidae; genus Ctenoplectra; species Ctenoplectra terminalis. The sequence continues at coordinate 9,338 of SMSQ01018328.1, forward strand.
ACTCTAGATTTTTTTCTGAATTTTTTATGCTCTGAGATGGGAGTAATTGAGCAAAAGCGTGATTTTTTAATTTTACCCTTTGCTACCCCCCAGTGAAGATACAAGGTTGAAACTTGGCACAAATTGATTTTTCTTGACAAGCTATCGAATGATCCATCGCAAGTCGAATTCGGTTTAGGGGCACCTTTGACCCCCTTAACCGGCTATGCCCTTTACAGCGGTGCAGTTTGAACGATTTTTTGTTATTTTCTGTAAAAAATATAGATAAAGATTTCCTTACTTTATGTATTTTTTTAGAATGCTCACCATTTGTATTTCTTGGGATACAAATAGGTCTGCTTTAATCGTCGGTAATTTTAGTATTAATAAAAAAATACCAATATTGCAAATGGACGATCTCAGCCGTACTTTCAGATTAGAGTGTCCACCTATTATAAGTACCAAAAAATGTAGCTTAATTATTAATATTAAGGAAATAATAGCTTGTATACGAATAAACCGGACATATCGTATATTACTTTTTATAAAAAATTGTTATATTAGTCTCGTGTGCTAGTAACGTAGTTACGTTACTTACGCGCCACAAAGAGAGCACTAAAGTGTTTAAGCGAGCAATGATACAGAAAGTACAAAAGTATAGAAATTTTCTTACAGCATGAATTATCACGTTCCGTTAACATACCGTAAGTTTGTTATCTACTTGAAATCTTTTGTCAAGTGAGGACAAGACGGTTACCAAGGAATGGCAAACTTAAACTGCCGGAAGGTTAAAGTGTGCACGTGGAATGTCTTCATGCAGGGGACGTGTAAGGATATACGAGGGTTTGAAGTCACTTGATGCTTCGCTTAAGAGTCTATTCGACATTACACTTTACTCAACAAAGAAAGATCGCATCATTGCTGGAAGGTGAGGAAAAACAGTCAATGGTTTTGTTTCATCGTTCTACCATTAAATATTGTTCAAACCAAAAACACAATTATTGAATATTTGTAAAATAAATTCAACAGAGTTTTAATTAAGTATATTTATTAACATCTATTAATGATGTTTTACAAAAATGACCTGGAATGGTGTTCTTAGCTTGATGGACTAAATCGAACTAACGAAAAACGCAGAGGAAAAGGCAGACACTCACTGAGTGTCATAAACCAATACCTGACCCTTGCAAGGAAGGGGACTGCGACTATTTCTAAAACATTAAAAATATGTGTATACTACACTGTATAATAACGCTTATTTTTAACAACAATGATCTTATTTGTTTATATATTTAAAGTCACATTCACGTTTAACCCTTTACTTTGCTATATTGAACTGGAGTCGACATTCCATTTTATTTAAATTAAAATTAACTCAATAGGAATTTATCAATGTATGTATGTTACTGGTTGTAAAAATATGAAAATTTATCTAAATTATTAACAGCTCTTGAAGGTATCTTATTAAAGATGAACCAGTTAGGTTAAAATGTCGAACATTTTAATAAAGAGTTATTAGTAGATTGCGGATTTCTATGTAAACTTATATCTTTATGAATATATATCTCATGAACTTAACTCTCCAAAGCAATTTACTTTCAATCCACATCGTTGCTGATAATCATTATATAGAATGAAGCACATTAAGTGTTACAAGCTGTTTTCTCTGCAATTACAGATACCTACGTCATTTTTTTTTCTTGTTTTTTTTAAATTAAACGATTCATGGAAGCCAATAATTTAGAGTTCAATAAATTTTTAGCGAGATGCTTCTTGAGACCTAAAAAATCGTTCACTCACAATTTGTTAATGCTTCTGCTGTGTACTGGTCTATGTCACCCAATTATAGGAATAATTTGTTTAAAATTTTATGTATAAATTTATTTACGTTACGTTAAGTTTATTTATGTTAAAATTTATTTAAAATTCCTTTTATAGTGGTTGACTAAAAATTGACTAAAACTTTATTTGCTTAAATTTAAGTTTATTTACGTTATGTTAAGTTTATTTATGTTAAAGTTTATTTAAAATTTCTTTTATAGTGGTTGACTAAAAACTGACTAAAACTTTATTTGCTTGGTTCTTTTATTCTAGTGTTTACACCAAAGATAAACCAATTAGAGACCAGCTTTCATCGTTTGGTGGGGCAGAAAACTTGGAATCGTGTGATACCTGAATTTTATGAGGGATGGTCAAAAGACGTCTGTCTCTTTCTCACACACACACACACATTCTCCCCTTACACAATTATATTGTTTGTTTTGATCTTTATTGCAAATTGATTTTTCGACATTGTCCACTTTTATAAATATTATATACTGTTTTGGGAAAATTAAAGCAGCGCATAAGTAATTTATAATACATATAAATCAGCCTTCGCGACATATTAAAATATTTATTTCCTTTTTTTAATGAAAAAAATACTAACATTTCAAATGGAAGGTCTCACCCGCATGTTCAGGTTAAAGCTTGAAAAATACCAAAAAACGTAGCTGATACAAAATATAGTATAAAAGAAAATTAATTGATATATTTGCTTTCCATTAAATTTTCTACATAAGTCATAAATATTCTCATACTTAAAGCATCCATCAATGTCTGCGTCTTACATATTTAACCCAATCCTTGCTTGCAGAGGATCCGAAATAGTTGCTTTTTAAGTTTTACTTTCTAGTTTGCATAAAACTTTAAATGTAATTTATAATATATTGGGTTGTCCGGAAAGTTGGTGCCGATTTTCGGTAGGTGCCATTAGAACAGGTCTGAATATGTCGGAATGATTGAAAACAAATGACACGCGTACATATTCTAAAGAGTGACATTTTTAGAAAAAAGTTTAGTTAGGATACATTCATTTTCGTTAGTTTTATACGCTATTAACAGTAGAACTACCAACGATTAAAATAGACTTACTTGTACCAAAGAAATCGAAATGATAAGTATTTGAAAAAATACATATATTAGGGGTAATAATTCTTTGTGCATATTTCGTTTAAAAAATTATAGAAAATCCCTAAAAATGCGCTACTGTAAGTTTATAAAATTTCTATGACAAATTACAAACCGGTCACTTTGACTGGCACGGTAGTTCTAGTGTTAAATATGGAAAAGTTTTTCGCCGAAAAACCTAAAAAATTTTGAAAGGATGGGATGTTCAAGTTACGCGAGAGATGGAGAAAGGTTATAGAACAAAATGGAACATATATAATGTAATAAATGTACAAGAAAATTTAAATGTCTTGTGTTTGAATTTTCCTTAAAACTCGGCACGAACTTTCCGGACAACCCAATATATACTGTGCGACAGTTGATAGTATGAGAATAATAATAAGCCGATTTATTTGTTTTACTTAACCCTCTATAGCCCGAATTTTGTATGCTTATTGGAGAAAAAATTACGATTTATTACAGTTTTTCACTTTGGTTTGAAAATGATTAAACTAATAATTACTGTAGGTGGATCGTGATGTCGTTACACTAATACGGTAATCAAATTTAATAGTACAACAATAACTCAATAAAATAAATTTTTTAACCCTCTATAGCCCGAATTTTATCCGCTTATTGGAGAAAAAATTACGATTGATTACAGTTTTTTCACTTTAATTTGAAAATATTTTAACTAATAATTACTGTACATAGATCGTGGTGTCGCTACAGTAATACGGCAATCAAATTTAATAGCACAGTGATAACTAAACAAAATTAATTTTTTAAAATATAAATACATCAGTTTGTAACTTTTAAGTCACACAGTCCCATACAGGGTTAAATGTAAAATAGAGACCCTGAGATATTAATACCAGCCAGTTTCTCCCGGTGGTCGAATTATCCCCAACATACCCTATATTTTTTTCAAAATAACTATTCTAAATATCTACTATTCTAAATTCTTTGATGGAAATAGATATACTTTTACTCTTGGTAATTTTAATGTTAATAAATATGCTCACTCCATGACAGAATAACGTTAGAAATTGTATACCACTCGAACAAATACGTATTAAAAATTGAACAACACAAACATCGACAACGGACATTACTTCCCCTAGTTGGAACAGGCTGTAAGACAATATCAGAAAGTGTTCTCCACTCGAAAGAAGAAAAGTGGATAAACGTACCGGTGCGATGTGCACACAGAGGGTCATGCACGCTGTATTTAAACGTACAGCTCACACACCGCGGAAATCCCAAGTGGACAGAAGCCACCGTCGACGTCGTGTCACTTTCGAGATCCTGAAAACTTCAGGCGTCTCGTGTGCCTCGTGTTTCTAAAGCCACTAAAGTGTGTAAAAATACAGTATAGGGCCACGAGTCGGGTATACTGCCGGGCAGAGACCGCCATTGTGCTTGATTTACCGAGTCGACCTACTTCCGCGAACTTTAATAACGCACGGAATATGATTCTATACCTGGGCTTCCGTTATACTTTCTCGGGATTCTTACATTTTGCAAAAAGTACCTCTTCAAAAGCGTATACTTGGTTTCCTTGAATACGGATATTGGATGAAATATGAATATGATGTTGTAACAAAAACTGATAGTTCGTATTAAAAATAAAAATTGCCAATACGTATAAAATAATCGGAAATTGTGTTCATTTATTTCCTTATTTTTTTAAAGTAGATATAAAATTTAAAATAAATTTTTCCTCAATAGTTGCATCTCTTTAATTAGAAGAATTAAAAAATTGTTTATGTTACGTAATATGGTATATTTAATTTCCTCGAATACAAATACTGGATAAAAAATGGATGTGGTGTTATAACAAAAATTGATAGTTCGTATTAAAAATAAAAATTGCCAATACGTATAAAATAATTGAAAATTGTGTTTACTTATTTCCTTATATTTTTAAAGTAGATATATAATTTAAAATAAATTTTTCTTTAATGGTTGCTTCTCCGTAGTTTAATTTAATATAAAATTTTATTAGAATTGTCGAATAATTATGTAAAAATTGAAAACTTGTTTATGTTACGTAATATGGCTTACTTTATTTCCTTGAATATAAGTACTGGATGAAATATGGATATGTTATAATAAAAATTGGGAGATTATATTAAAAATAAAAATTGCCAATACGTATAAAATAATTGGAAATTATATTGGTTCATTTCCTTATTTTTTTAAAGTAGATATATAATTTAAAATAAATTTTTCCTCGATGATTGCTTTTCCGTAGTTTAATTAAATTTAAAATTTTATTAGTAGAATTAAAAAATTGTTTACGTTACGTAACATGGTGTATTTGATTTAATACAAGTACTGGATGAAATATGGACATGATGTAATTAAAATTGGTAACTCATATAAAAAATGAAAATTGTAAACACGCATAAAATAACTGGAACCTACATTTATTTATTTATTTTTTCTAAAAGATATATAATTTTAGTGTGTAATTTAAAATAAATTTTTTTTTGGCGGTCGTTTCTCTGCAGTTCAATTAAACTTAAAATTTATTATTAATTTTACGTACAAACTTAAAACTTGTTTATGCTATACAATATTATGGGCGTACAAGGAAAATTTATTGTGTAAATTTTTTATCCAAATCCATATTTGTCTGGATTTAGGAATTATAAAATAATATAATATGTTGTAGCTGTATTTACGAATGCAGGACTTTTGAAGATAAAACATTTAAAAGAGGCAAAATATCAATGAAAATTTTTCATTTCAAAATTTATTCTTAATCACTTGCTCAAAACTTAGTTTTACAAATATGAAAATAATAACGAATAATGTCATGACACCATTTTGAAATACTTCTAAATGTGTAATTAACCAAATTATTTAACATATATTACGTACGACTTTTGAAAAAATATTCAAGAGCATCTCCTATATTTTGAGACATAACGTTAAGATGTGTAATTTAAAGATTAATATTTTTCAGGACAATCTCCAATTTCTAATACTCAAAGCTATTAAACGTTCGAATGTTTAAGCTCAATAATTTACATATTGCTGACAATTTTTCTTCAAGAATAATTATAAAAAGTTTGCACGTAAGCAACATTTTACATTCGGCAATAAGTAATAAAGTAAACAAATTTCATGACATAAAGACCGATATAACTTTCTGCCGTTTATTCCTAGTATAAACTACATCTTACAACCTCGCTATGCTACTATTTGAATAATATTACGCAACCGGTGTCCAAGAACGACGCATTTCGCTCGATTCGAACAACGACCGGTTTATTTATCGTACAAAACATCCAAGAAACTCGATGTCGAGAGCAACCGAGGGAATACCTATGTCCCTGGTGCCAATTATATTCTCATGGGTTTCTCATAGTTGGCAAGGAGCTTCTAAGCGAAGGAAAATACCACAAAAAGATGCTTTCAGTTCTCCAACAAAACGGTGGGGGAGAATGAACGAGCAAGTTCGAGTGGCACGACGAAGCCATTACTACGTTCTTTGCCGGGGAAGTAATGTGTTATTGAGGAGCTACCAGGTGTAACTTATGCCTCCACCAAGCCTCGAGAGTTCATATTGTACCTGGGGCTCCTATGAAGTGCCCCGACAATAATGGCCCACCCTTTGTGCACGATGCTCTATTGATGTCGAGAGGAATTCCGTAACGTCTGCGACCTGGAAGCAGTCTTTCTCTCTCTCACTCTCTCTCTCTCTCTCCTTCTTTTTCTTCATTGTCTTCCGTTTTCTTTCCTGCATACCGTCTCTTTCTATCTCAGCCATGGTATCTGGCCTTCTTCTTAAACTAAAATAACTACATTTCGACTGCGGTTCACGAGGAGGATGAAAAGGAGTATCGTATATGGACCGCGTGCTATTGTTGAGGGACACGAGGCGAGTTACCTGAATCCACCTGGATTCTTCAGGATTGTCGACTCCATCGAAGCGTCCATTGGGGGAGCCTCGTGTGTCTCCATCGAATTTGGACTCGACCTTCTATGGGCTCGTTAAAGGACTCGAGGATTTTGTCCGTGGACACGCCAGGGTGAGATCAATCTCGCGTTTTCTATTGTCAACGCCGGCGAGGGTGTCCAGGTTGCCGTTTCAATAGGTGTATAACCGAGGGTTGTTCGACGAGTATGGCGAAGCATCTTTCTACGAAAATAACTCTTGACAATGTCATTGAAAATATCTTTTGTGGTGAAACATCGGAAGACGTCGCCAAGGTTTCCTCAAGTGCTGCACCGGTGAAAGTTAAGGGCCCCTTCTATTACCCGCAGTTGCGTGTCTCGTGTTTGATATTCTTATTGGAAACACGAAATCTTCTTGTACGCGTGTTATTCGAGAAGCGGTGTCAATGGTGCTTCTAGAGAAATTGATTTTTTTTTTTTTTTTTTGTTTGTTGTGCAACGGGAAAGCGAAGACTAAGAAGTACGCAAATGTTTGCATGTATGCTATGTAAAATATTAGGTAAAAGTTGATGCGGTTTTTGCCAGAGATAAACTCAAATATAATTTCTTGTAGTATTTTGCAGAAATGATGTAATAGTAATGGTGTCATTAGAAGATTTTGTCCATTTAGTTGGTGTACACTGTTTCAATTCTTCGTTTGTTTCAGTGTTCCGTTATCTATTCAAAGTTAAAGGTGGTGAGTGAATTTTAAAAATTCATGCTTTCGAATTTTATGAATTTAACTTTGGGAACGTAGCAAGAAATGTAGTAGAACGTATTTGTAGTGTTTGTAGAGAACTTTCTGTTATTAGAAAGAGAGCGTAACAAACTGGTTCGAGTCTATCCTAAGCTTGTAAAAATTGAAAACGATAATGGGATCAAAACAGCAGTTAATTTATTTTTGGTAATCAAAACTCAAAGTTTCTGAACTAATGGAATGTATAAGTTTAAAAAACATTGGAGAATAGCTACAGAAATTAATGATTACTTTATTGAATAAAATTACAAAGTTTGGACTGCTTTTTGTAGCATAAATTCGCACGAACTTTCTCCGACGTCTAATAGTAAAACTGTACCGGGTGCTTTGTACAAGAATTTAACGCCGAATGGTGTTCAGAATATTTTATACTAATTGTCAACAACTTTACTATATTTTTTTTTTCTAAGAACCTTCGTATTTAATGACGATCGCTACCATTTGTCGTTAATTTTCAGTTTTTAACAACGATTAATAATAAAATTAGCACAAACGAACACATTACCACCCGAAGACATAAAAATATGCTTTTTGCGAATTTCTCGTAAAATGTCGAAGACATAAATATGTTTTTATATACTGTGTATTAAATATCGGCAACCTATAAAATCTATAAAATAATTATGATATAAATAATTGATTTCAAATTTCGTAAAAGAATATTTGATATTTTAAATCGTAAATATTTTTGTAACGCGATGAATCAGAGACGAAAACCTCCAAATATGCAAGTTACATGCCTAAGTTTTCCCGCAAACACCACAGACCGTGTGTTAAGAGAAAAGAAAGTGAAACATTAATTTTTAACTCTCATCCATCCCTAATCATCGTCTATCTACCATAACATTAATTCTTTCAAATTAAAAAAATTTTTTAAATCACGGGTAAAATTAAAAAATCACGTTTTTGCTCAATTACTCCATCTCACAGCATAAAAAATTCTGAAAAAAAAATCAGAGATATTCCCATTAGCGAAGCACATGTTACAAAATTTTTTCAGATTTTTAAATTGACAATCCAAGCGATGAAAAATAAAAAACGCAAAAAAATTCAGAAAAATGCCAATTTCATATCGAAGGAATCGCGGATCTATGATTATATTTTTTGAGTAAGTATGTATTATTGATGCTATTACTCTAGATTTTTTTCTCAATTTTTTATGCTCTGAGATGGGTGTAATTGAGCACAAACGTGATTTTTTAATTTTACCCGTTGCTACCTCCCCAGTGAAGATACAAGGTTGAAACTTGGCACAAATTGATTTTTCTTGACAAGCTATCGAATGGTCCATCGCAAGTCGAATTCGGTTTAGGGGCACTTTTGACCCCCTTAACCGGCTATGCCCTTTCATCAAAATCGGTGTATGTTAATTAGGTGATGCTCCTTGTAACAATTCAAAGGACAGAACTTGTGCAACAGTCTATCGAAAAAAGATAAGATAAATTCAGCTCCTTCCGTCTACAATTTTATAATTAAATTGCATTTCGCCGAACATGAATAAGCGTCCGGATACTTTTGTCGCGTATACCTATTGTATACGTATATTATGAAATATGCGAGGGCGTTCGAACGTCGTCGACGTTTCTTGCCATATGGTTTCCGCTCGTCTTATTAGAATATTCTGCAATGCTCGGCTCCACTCGTGAGCATTGGGCAATGGGAAAATTGAGGGCACCGATCGTTCTTTACACGGAGCATCGATTATACGTTCTCACGTGAACAGGAATAAGAGTATGCCAGTTTCATTTACTATCACTCTCGCTTAATCTCACGCTGAAGTGGCGATCCAACCTACGGAGACCTACTAACATTTCATCGAATTATCATCGTTACGTAATTATAGGAACGCAGTAAGATGAGATTGGAACCGAAAGAATTATCTGCGTAATTGTGTAAAATTATTTTGTAATCAGTCCGCTCATGTTTTATTTGTGTTTCGTTTCTAGTAGGTTAAACACATACGACGTTCATCTGGTGCGAAATTAGCGTAGCTCGGATGTCTGCGCCGTGGATAGAAAGCGATTAATGTACTACATCTGTTGCATGTAAGTAGGATAGACCGTGGCGAATAGGACCGTTTTCTTTTCATAGCGGAATAATAATCGTAAAAATTTAGAAAGTTAACCTTTTGACATGAATTCGTAGTTAATATCTATTTAATTTGAACATTGATAATGAAAAGGTTGTTTAAACTTAAATATCTTTTGACCGAATTCTTATTTTGATCCGATTCGCCTCGGTTTAACCTATTTGCTCACAAAATAATCAATATTGTCATTGTTGTTGCGATATTAAATTATTAAACATGAATTTATGCATTTTTATAAAATATTATTTAACACTAGAACTATCGAACCAGTCAAAATGACTGGTTCATAATTTCTCATAGAAATTGTATAAATTTACAATGATGTATTTTTGGGAGTTTTCTACGACTTTTTGCAAAAAATATGTACAAAGAATTGTTACTCTTATTATAGATATTTTTTCAAATACCTATCATTTTAATTTCTTGGGCGCAAATAAGTCTACTTTAATCGCTGGTAGTTCTAGTGTTAAGCTTTCAATTTTATAATTTAATTTTATATAAAAATATGGAATATTTAATTAATTTGTAGCACATTAGCAACTAATAATTTAATTGATATATTTTTATTCAATTTGAAAGTTTTGTCAAGTATTATTTGTGTGAAGTATTATTCGCTACAACTCTTTAATTATGCAGAACGTTATTAACAGACAGTTAATTTTTATGTATTTATGAAAAATTTAAAAGCATAAAAATAGACAGAATGCACCTAATAAATAAAAATATGTAAATAAATCCAAAATACACTACTCGTTATAATATTTAGTGAATAAAATAATTGCCTATCTAACTTTCTTTCTTTTAATTATATTCATAAAAATGTGAATTTGCATAAATATCCGTACTCTGGTTATTAAGTTTGATGACAACTATCCAAAGCATAAAAAATTAATGTACCATTCCATTTAACCCTCCTATTGCATTTAGAAAAACGTACGTTAATTGTACAACAACTATAATTACGTATTTTTTTTATAAATATAACAAATATAATAAAATTCGTGCATCCATTCTGAAGCATGTATAAAAACAGACAATGTTAAAAAATCTGATTGCAGTAGAAATAAAAATAAAAAATATAATTGGGGCACAAGATGCATCTCTGCAAAAATTTGTTGAATCTTAAATTATCGGTCCCTGTTAAACGTTTAATTAAAAAAAAAAGAAAATATCATGTGGATATCAGCAGTTTTGGAGAGAACAGCTCGTAACACTTTATGCGCCCCATTCTGTATAATGGTTATTAGTAACGGTGTAGATTGAAAGTATAATGCTTTGGGAAATTAGATTTTGTTATAAAACCTGATATTTATTGCATCTACATTGCGTGAAGTTTCTTTTCACACAAACGTAAAATGAGTTTTGTACAACATTCGTATAGCGGGTCGTAACTTAATAAATTATTAATGAAATAAACGTTGCTATCTAATGTTCGTAAGGGGTTATCGCATTATCTAATTCAGTATTACCGCGATACGACCGTAAGTACGATTCGCGACAAATCAACAGGTGAAGTTGTGAGCATTATAAGATAAAACCTACGCGATAACAGCGCGGATAAGAACAATGACATGAAATAATGGTTGACATACTCTTTAGATACAAATTAATGCCCGAATAATATTTACGTGTTCACTTTCGTATCTAGATTGCGGATTCTTATGCATTTATAGGAAACTTAAAAGTGTAAAATTACACAAAATGCATGTAATATGAAAAAATATACGAAATATAATACACAAAATATACAAAATATACAAAATATTAAAATTACAGTATTTTTTATACTAACTAAATGAAATAATGTTCTATTAAACTTCTACTTCTTTTTACTGTATTCTCAAAAATATGAATTTACATAAAAATCCGTAGTCTATTCATATCCCCAATTTTAAGGAAACTGAACAGCGTTTATTTCTGAATTTCGTTATATCTTTTATTCTTTATTATTCCCTATTTTTATCATTATTTTAATATTATATGTGTGGATAAAATAATTCAGAAAACTTTTAACTACGATAACTTCTTAACGAATCAGTTTAGGACATAAGTAAATAATATTTTTATGTAGACCACAATAAGCTGCAACAATCGATACAGTCAAAAGCACAAATTTCTATTTGAAAATAAAGGGGCTGTTGTACTTTTCTGATGCACGAATGCACAAAAGTGCATAAAATTATTTGCATATTATGCACCATTCGATACTATTTAATACCAAGTTTACGGACATTTCTTGTATACCTATTTCTACGGCCACCCGTTAAATTTCTAATAGACTCATTTAATATTTGGATTTTATTATTTTTTATTTTAGAAATTGATAGTATCAAGCTGGCGGTAATTGTAAATCAAATTTGAAACTTGTGTGTGAATTTTTTAAATTAAGACGTATATGTTTCAGCAGTTTTTTGAGTGGGACATAAGTACATGGTCCAGTAAAATAAAACACGGTTAAACACTCTCGATTTTCTGTCATTATGTTATACATATACAGAGTGGTCCATGCAACTTGCACATCTCTATAACTTGCAAAGTATGTGTTGCACGAAAAAGTTTTGTATACAGAAATTGGATGGTCTGAACGGGTACATTATGCAGTGTATTTATTTTTTTTACAGGTGGAAGCGTTTCGGAAATCTGAAGGTCGACTTAATTTTTTTAAATGGAATACTATATTTTTTATGCCAAAATATGGAAGAATGTCGAATTGTGAGTAAAAAAATATCGGCCTTCATTAGCCCTAAACCTAATAATCAACGAGTAATTTCACTTTATTTCCCTGAAAATTTTCTTCGCGTAATATGAAGTTAGAAACTCAACTTATCACAGATTTCCGCAGGACAGCGAGATGTTTACGTGACGAATAAACTGAAATTACTCGTTATTTATTAAGTTTAGGGCTAACGAAGACCAATATCTTTTTTACTCAGAATTCAATATTCTTCTATAGTTTGGTACAAAAAAATATAGTACTCCATTTAAAAAAAGGAAAGTCGACCTTCAAATCTCCGAAACGTTTTCACCTATAAAAAATCATAAATACTTTTTCAAAACTTTTTCGTGCAACGCATACTTTGAAAGTTATAGAGGTGTACAAGCTGCGTGGACCACCCTGTATATTTGTCTCGTTGGACGGATAAAAGTCACCATAAATGGTAGAAAAAAAATGTAAACAATTTCTGTAATTTTCCTGAATTTTGCGAAATTCAAAATCCGTCAAAATGTCGAGTCCCGTAAACCTAATATTAGGTTGGGGAAAAAGAAATCCATTATTTTTTCGGTAGATGGCTGTAGTGATCGATATTTCGTAAAGCATCGATCAAACAATTTCAGATTTATTCATTATTCAGTTGTGAGTTACAAGGTGTTAAAAATGAAAGTCAACAAAGAGAAAATTCGGTACATTTTACAATTTTTCTTTGATAAAGGCGAAAATGCAAGCCAGACGGCTGAAATTGTGAATGGTGTTTATGGTCCCGATACTGTAACAGCTAATTACGTGCAATTTTGGTTTCATCGATTCCGTTCAGGTATTTTTTATGTTAAAGATGCAGGCCTGTCGTCAAAAATGTCGATAAAATCACAGAGATAATCGAAGTTGACCGTCAGGTTAGTAGTCGTAGCATCGCCCAGGAGCTAAAGATCGACCATAAAACAGTTTTAAATCATTTCACGTAAAAATAATGGATTTCTTTTTCCCCAACCTAATATTAACTTAAGTCTATAATAGTTTCTTCTATTTCCAACCATTTAGGAGATACAGCCTGTTCCAGTTGCGTGGAACACCCTGTACATTTATTCAAATCAATTTTTATTTCTTTGGTACAAATTATTCCAGTGCTAAACATAAACTCTCTGAAGACTGCAACATGTTTATTAACCAATTCCTCTGTATGCTGTAAAACTGTAAACATTTTACGTTCAAACTAGTACCGCTTCAAAGTTATTCACTGCTAAACGAATGCAAGTGCTCGTATTCCTTCATCGTTAACAGTAACGCGTAGGTTAAATTTTTTTTTTACAAGATCGTTCCTTTTTGGAAAGGACCTCAAGTTTCATCCCGGCCTGTTTGTAGCTTCTGGTAAGGTCGTGGTTCAAGTGCCGGCAATTAACGTACTCTATTTTCTCGGCTAACCTTTTAATCTTTCCACCACAGCGGTTTATCTAAATTGTGCTAGCTGGTAGTGTGGGAATGGTGCACACGACGTGTCACGGGGAGGAAGTAGAGCGAATGTATCACGATAAATGTGTCTGGTCTGAACACGACTTTAAAGGGCGGAGTTAAAAAAGGATTGAAGACGATTTACGTGGAAAGTGGTGATAAGTGCTTCAACAACATTATCTCCCGCTATTTACTTTTTCTTCTATTCTCGTACACGCGCATAGAAATGTTCTCGAATCATACTGTCTGCGGCAATTCTAAAGGGGTAACGTGTTACTGTTTATCTTTCTCTAGATCAGAGGTTCCCAACCGGAATTTGATGATTTTAACCCCTTGGCTTACCATTTCGTCAATCTTCATGCATATTAGCAATAGTTATTTGACCCTATTCACGTCTTTGACCCTCTGTCAAACGCAAGGTATCGAAATATTACATGAATTTTGTATTTTCTAATTTTCAATCTTTTTTTTCTTTTTTTTCTTTTTTTTTATTAAGAGTTTATTTTAGAGTGGTCACATTAACATTGAAGTCATTAGTGACCACTAAACGATACACGAATGGTTATTACAATGTTACAATGTTTTCGAAAGTGAGATAATACATTTTGCTTATAGTGAATTTAGCAGGTTTATGTGTCTAAAAAATTCCAGTACCCTATGGATGTTGTCGGGATCGTTTAGGTTGGTATTTAATCGTATTTAATCTTGTAAATTTAAATTACAGTTAAAGTTAAAATTCAACTTTATCGTAAATATTATATCTTTTTATTGTATTTTAACACATTGCGTACGGCGCTCTGCTCGCGCAACGCGCTCCCAGGGTCCGCACATTTTTGGCCGCTCTAGAAACACTTTATACGATGCATGTATTCACTTTTTTAATTCGCATTTGGTAGCAGATATTCGCATAAAGTATTCTTAAATATTACTATATATTTTTTATACATCTTTTACATTTTTTACATTTAAAAAAATTTTAATTATTTATTTTACAAGTTTGAATAATCCTTTGAATAATCATTTTTTTTCGCTAACCATTTGTTAAGGGAATACGCAAGACTTCGTTACCCTGGTAACGTAACAAGAAAGTCTATTTTTAGTTCCTTAACCCATTCGCTGGCAAGCCTAAATTATACGAACTCATTCCCATTGCCATTTATATCTTGAGTGTTATTGTTTACCAAAGCTCTGTTATTTCTTGGTAAGAGCACATATATTATCGTACATAATCATTTGAAAGTAGTAGTATTTTTTTAAATTTTTTACATTTTTATATTTATGTTTGCGGCCACAAAAAATTTGCTAATTCAAAAGCCTGCGTGTTATAACATATTTAAAGTAGAACGAGTATACTCGTTTTGGCAATGCATGACACCCTGCCAAAGACGAGTATACTCGTCCTTGGCAGCGAATGGGTTAAATCGTCGATTGAGTCGAAGAAACCTGAAAACCAGATATCTCGTCTCCCGTACGCAATGTGTTAACCAGAATCGGCGCCACGAGTGTGACTCGTGGTTATAGGGCAAAGGGTTAAAGGAGGAATCATGGTTTTAATGAGCAGTATATACCTACCCTCGATTTACACGGCGAATCGGTTTCTCAGAATACTGTGCAAATCAAAATCATGGCTTTTTGTACGAAAAATCATGCGAATAAAAAAAATAACAAAATGAGCATAATTTAGTCAGTCGTTTAATTAAATTCATTTATTTCGACGTAAAATAAAAATAAAATACGAATGAAAAACAAGAAGGTATCGGTCCATTCGTGAAATAATAAATATATTTAATTACGCTTAAAACCGTGGGTTACTGGTGATTCTTGTACGGCATACGGAGGTTTAAAATGAATGCCTTTTGTGTATAAAAAAAAGGGGAATACTCTTTTTTAGGTTTAATATCAGGGTTAACACTAGAGCTACCGGACTAGTAAAAATGACTGGTTCATAATTTTTTATAGAAATTTTATAACTTTACAATAATATATTTTGGAGGATTTTTCATGATTTTATTGTAAAAATATATACAAAGAATTGTTACCCTTACTATAGATATCTTTTCAAATACCTATCATTTTATTTTCTTTGGTACAAATAAGTCTACTTTAATCACCGGTAGTTCTAGTGTTAACAAACTAACGGTACTAAAAGATTGTACAAATTTTTACTTTTAATAGTTTTATTTCTAAAAATCCAAAGTTTCGAAAGTCGGATAAAAGCAAAATCGTGTAAATCAGGGGACAGGTGTATTTGTTACTAGTAAATCAGGATATGCTTATTGACAACAAATATTCTGAAATAGAAGATTTTTAAGTTTCTTATTTGAAATGCAAAAAATTTATAAATCTTAGAGAGGGGAAGGGATGATATCCTGACACGATAAAAATGGTCTATATAGTTAAAACGTTTGAGAACCATTGCTCTAAATAGCTTGGTCAATAACTCGATACTGTGTTCTCTATAAGAATTAAAAATTTTGTACAAAATGAATTATCATAGTAGATATTATTTTTTCCCTGTAAGTATGGTACAAAACAAAATCTTTCTCTATTTGTTCGATTCAATAATTATTCAAAATTGAAGCAGACACAAAATAATGCAATCGTTTACCGTCTAAAATCAACAGGTTATTCATTTTCTGGTAGTAAAAATTTGTAGTCCAATGAGCTAATGTGTAAAAGGTAAATTGTACAAATTCATCTTCTTTTCAAATATGCTTTTGTCATGTGTTCAATATCACTTTCTATGATTTCCTGGATATTATGAGATAAAAAGGATCATCGAATATTCGCATCAAAGTATTATTAACCTATTATTTGGGGATAAAATAATCGGCAGAACAATGGCCAACAAATTAGATTTCACGGTACTTTAACGGCAATGCCGTTCCCAAAGAGAATTTTATAAAGCAATCTTAGTCATTTTTGGTGTAAATTTTGGTTTCAGTTTAATAAACTAATTATATATGTATTAACAATATAAGTATCTCAAAATAGAGCTGAATAAAAATTTAGTTTTTAATGGTCTAACCCGCAGCACTAATTTTTACCCTATTTTTAAATTTCACCAAATTTCCCCGATTTCAAGCAATTCGTATGAAAAGTCCACGGAAAATGGAAGAACGTCAAATTTTAGCATTTTTCAGAAAACGAAAATTAG